>JAOTOM010003696.1:0-132500 GCA_034440615.1 Ashinkailepas kermadecensis | reverse complement strand
CAAATTCGCCTAACGGCCCGACCCCGGTCGGATTGTGCTCTGCTAATGGGGGTGCAGGGACAAATGCGGCGCACGCTGGGTGGCTCATCCTGTTGCATCACCGGCAGCCATCCGCCGCACAGCTGGCCGGAACCGGCGGCCATTGTCCCCACGCTGCTGCGCCTCGCACGCCTCCAGTCGGCACCAACCGGCCGCCGACCTCAAACAGAGCGGCCGCTTCCTGACCGGGCTGAGGTGCTCGTAAGCAAGCCACTTCTTTGGTGAAGGGCGCAACGTGCGCGACACTGCAACCTCGTGTATGATGAATAATTTTTGATGGTTGTGATTGCCAGACATCATTATATGTTTATGGACGAGTCCAATAGGAAAATTCACAATGGGTTCTTGCACATCTTGAAAAACAATGAAAATGCTTGACCTTCTCCAGGTACAGCTTTATTTGCCTGATGGTATTTTCAGAAATGCTGGACTAAATAATGCGTTCTAGACCGTTATGGTACACAGATAATATGTTCCGATGTACCAAGCGCTTTCTTCCGGAATCCGACAAGTGTTTTTGTCGTTTTATGACAGAAGTTAGGCACCATGCGATCGATTGCGTCCTTGCATGTCATTTTAGGAGTTTCTCATGTTTGGTGGCAATCGTTGCCTGTGAAGGACCATTTCGCGGACGAGACATGCCCTCTGTCATCCTGTTATCCTCGAAGAATCGGTCTATGGAATATGCAGTGCCCTTCAGGGCATAGCGGAAACAATTTGGAAGATAGAAGTTTTACTAACACATTCCTTCACATAGTGTTTTGCTAAGTTGGCTAGTTTCTTTTTTAAACTCATTTCCTCTCCACCGGATAACTCCTCAGGCCAAATCTATATCAGCTTTAAGGTATAGCTTTCCCTATGCCCATATTTATACCATGTTAGATACCACCTATATTTAGACGGACAATTATAAATGTATTGAACTGGCCGAAGAAATTCAAGTTGTGAGCGCAAGAGGGTGAGCGGACAAACAATGCGCACGCCCCACATTCCAGGGTCAAAAGGGGAAGGGGGTGGGGGTGCATGGTCGAGATGCTTCCCCTGGATCCGCCGGGTGACGTTCCTGCGGGAATAAGATGGCGATTAGGATGCTTTCGTTGTAAACCTCATCGCAGAACGTCCCAGTGCTTTTTGTCTTCAACTGATTCAAAACATCCATAAAGAACGACCCATCCCTAGTCGGGGTGACGCCGGCTGGAGTGGGGTGAGATGGGGGGGGGGCGGCAGCGGCAGCCTATGTATGCAGCCAATGACGTCACATATCGATTGGCCGGAGCGTGTCCGGTGTTCAGCATTCGCTTGTGGTTACCACTGCGGTCCCCGCGCAGGAATGCGTCACGACTGGAGATCCGAGCCGGCCGGGTTCAGTTTCATTGTCGGCTGACTCCACCGGCGGCCCGGTGTACCGTGGTGTGTGGCATGACGCTGCCCAGGCGGCCCTAGTCCTTACATGGCGGCCCGGTGTACCGAGGTGTGTGGCATGACGCTGCCCAGGCGGCCCTAGTTCCTACATGGCGGCCCGGTGTACCGAGGTGTGTGGCATGACGCTGCCCAGGCGGCCCTAGTTCCTACATGGCGGCCCGGTGTACCGAGGTGTGTGGCATGACGCTGCCCAGGCGGCCCTAGTTCCTACATGGCGGCCCGGTGTACCGAGGTGTGTGGCATGACGCTGCCCAGGCGGCCCTAGTCCCTACATGGCGGCCCGGTGTACCGAGGTGTGTGGCATGACGCTGCCCAGGCGGCCCTAGTCCCTACATGGCGGCCCGGTGTACCGAGGTGTGTGGCATGACGCTGCCCAGGCGGCCCTAGTCCCTACATGGCGGCCCGGTGTACCGAGGTGTGTGGCATGACGCTGCCCAGGCCACCCCACATGGCGGCCCTAGTCCCTACATGGCGGCCCGGTGTACCGAGGTGTGGGGCATGACGCTGCCCAGGCGGCCCTAGTCCCTACATGGCGGCCCGGTGTACCGTGGTGTGTGGCATGACGCTACCCAGGCGGCCCCACATGGCGGCCCTAGTCCCTACATGGTGGCCCGGTGTACCGAGGTGTGTGGCATGACGCTGCCCAGGCGGCCCTAGTCCCTACATGGCGGCCCGGTGTACCGTGGTGTGTGGCATGACGCTGCCCAGGCGGCCCTAGTCCCTACATGGCGGCCCGGTGTACCGAGGTGTGTGGCATGACGCTGCCCAGGCGGCCCTAGTCCCTACATGGCGGCCCGGTGTACCGTGGTGTGTGGCATGACGCTGCCCAGGCGGCCCCACATGGCGGCCCTAGTCCCTACATGGCGGTCCGGTGTACCGAGGTGTGTGGCATGACGCTGCCCAGGTGGCCCTAGTCCCTACATGACGGCCCGGTGTACTGAGGTGTGTAGCATGACGCTGCCCAGGCAGCCCCACATGGCGGCCCTAGTCCCTACATGGCGGCCTGGTGTACCGAGGTGTGTGGCATGACGCTGCCCAGGCGGCCCTAGTCCCTACATGGCGGCCCGGTGTACCGAGGTGTGGCATAACGCCGCCCAAGCGGCCCCACGTGGCGGCCCTAGTCCCTACATGGCGGCCCTAGTCCCTACATGGCGGCCCGGTGTACCGAGGTGTGTGGCATAACGCTGCCCAGGCGGCCCCACATGGCGGCCCTAGTCCCTACATGGCGGCCCGGTGCACCGAGGTGTGGCATAACGCCGCCCAAGCGGCCCCACGTGGCGGCCCTAGTCCCTACATGGCGGCCCGGTGTGCCGAGGTGTGTGGCATAACGCTGCCCAGGCGGCCCCACATGGCGGCCCGGTGTGCCGAGGTGTGTGATATGACGCTGCCCAGGCGGCCCTAGTCCCTACATGGCGGCCCGGTGTGCCGAGGTGTGCGGCATAACGCTGCCCAGGCGGCCCCACATGGCGGCCCGGTGTGCCGAGGTGTGTGATATGACGCTGCCCAGGTGGCTCGATACTCGCAGGTCACGTATCGCGCCCGTCGAACTCCGGCCGTCGGCGCTGGTGGTGGCAACGTGCGGCCAGCACACGCCGTGGTCGGAGGAGGCCACGGGAGCGACTCGCGCTCCCAATCACCGGTTTGCATCCGGACGAAAGAATAGTGGAAATGATTGGTCTCACTCGGGGCTTCGTCTCCAGGTAACGGCCACCGACCACTGAACGGATACGCCAGGTGAGGTAGTGTCTTGGTCCAACAAATATGACCAGATCCGACAGCAAATTCGGAAGCTGATCACTGACCAGTGACTATGGTAGAAGTTACTTACCACCAGTTATTAGGGGACGAGTGCTCTAGGGGTGAGATGCTCGTCTCACAATCGAAAGGTTGTGGGTTCGAGTCTCACCTGTCGCTACTCTTCGCCCGCGACCAATCGGTGTGAGAGAGTGGCAACGCTACATGACTCAACGGTCGACGTGTCGTAAAACCAATAACCAACCAACCAACCACCAGTTATTAGTAGAAGTGCTCCTGGTTGGTTATTAGGGTTTTAGGGCGCATCAACTGCATTGGTTATACAGCGCCCATAGAAGTGCTCCTGGAGCTACTTCTACTAATAACTGGTGGTGGCCTATCTGCAAACAAAAAGACAACAAAAGGGGGCAACCAGTTGTAGTGAACTGGAGGTATGCAGACAAATGACATATGTATTGGCATCCTGAGGCATTCCTAAGCTGGCTGTCCTAACTTTTGAATAGCTGGCGATAGGAAAGCCCAATATCAATCGAGCCTGTAATAGTGTGTGTAGCCGAATAGGATAGGCTGCTGCATACGAAACAGGGGTCGACATTAGGAAAAAAATAGCAGACCACCCACTCGGAGACTGATCATTGACCAGTGACCATAACAGACCACCCACTCGAGGGCTGATCACTGATCAGTGACCATAACAGACCATCCCATCCACTCGAGGGCTGATCACTGACCAGTGACCATAACAGACCATCCCATCCACTCGAGGGCTGATCACTGACCAGTGACTACAGCAGACCGCCCGCAGTGACGGCTGAAGTGGCTGTCTGCCGCTCTTGCCGCCTGGCGCAGGTGACTTCACGGCGGCTCGCACCCAACCGGCGGCCCGGGAGGATGTCAGGCGGCGGCTCGCACCCATCCGGCGGCTCGGGAGGATGTCAGGCGGCGGCTCCCACCCATCCGGCGGCTCGGGAGGAGGATGTCAGACGGCGGCTTCCACCCAACCGGCGGCTCGGGAGGATGTCAGACGGCGGCTCCCACCCAGCCGGCGGCTCGGGAGGATGTCAGACGGCGGCTCCCACCCATCCGGCGGCTCGGGAGGATGTCAGACGGCGGCTCCCACCCATCCGGCGGCTCGGGAGGATGTCAGGCGGCGGCTCCCACCCATCCGGCGGCTCGGGAGGATGTCAGGCGGCGGCTCCCACCACCGGCGGATGTCAGACGGCGGCTCCCACCCATCCGGCGGCTCGGGAGGATGTCAGGCGGCGGCTCCCACCCATCCGGCGGCTCGGGAGGATGTCAGGCGGCGGCTCCCACCCAACCGGCGGCCCGGGAGGATGTCAGACGGCGGCTCCCACCCATCCGGCGGCTCGGGAGGATGTCAGGCGGCGGCTCCCACCCAACCGGCGGCCCGGGAGGATGTCAGACGGCGGCTCCCACCCATCCGGCGGCTCGGGAGGATGTCAGACGGCGGCTCCCACCCATCCGGCGGCTCGGGAGGATGTCAAACGGCGGCTCCCACCAAACCGGCGGCTCGGGAGGATGTCAGACGGCGGCTCCCACCCATCCGGCGGCTCGGGAAGATGTCAGGCGGCGGCTCCCACCAAACCGGCGGCCCGGGAGGATGTCAGACGGCGGCTCCCACCCATCCGGCGGCTCGGGAGGATGTCAGACGGCGGCTCCCACCCATCCGGCGGCTCGGGAGGATGTCAGACGGCGGCTCCCACCCATCCGGCGGCTCGGGAGGATGTCAGACGGCGGCTCCCACCCATCCGGCGGCTCGGGAGGATGTCAGACGGCGGCTCCCACCCATCCGGCGGCTCGGGAGGATGTCAGACGGCGGCTCCCACCCATCCGGCGGCTCGGGAGGATGTCAGGCGGCGGCTCCCACCCATCCGGCGGCTCGGGAGGATGTCAGGCGGCGGCTCCCACCCATCCGGCGGCTCGGGAGGATGTCGGACGGCGCTGGTCTCAGCGGAAGTGTTTACATGCGCCGACAAGCAGCGGCCGGCCGCAGGAAGCGCGCTCACACACGATTAATCGCGCCAACAGCCGGCACGGCCCGCGGCCCGCGGCTCGCGGCTCGCGGCGATCACCCGGCGTCCTCACCGCCCGGGCCGGCACAACCGGGCCGGCACGACCGGGCACTTGTCGGCCCTCGCGAAGACACATCTGCGTACTCAGATGAGAAACCCTATTAATGTGCCGACCAAGTCGTGACAAAACACTGTAAAAACACATCGTATCGGCGAGGCGCATGTATATATATATATATATATATATATATATATATAAACACCAGCGAACCACGCAGGGTCAGACCAGAGGTGCCGGAGAGGCGACGGCGATTCGAATTGGTGGTATCGTTCTCCGAGTCAGTGGATGTCGACCAGCATAGACACAGTTGGCTTAAAGTAGGCATTATGACGAACAACGGTGTCGACCACCGAAGGCATGCTTCCTACACTTGCATGCTTTCGTAGTGCGCATTCGTAATGTACATACATAGTGTACGTATATAGTCATACTGACGTACATCACACGCGTTACGCACACACCAATTAAAGGATGGTGTCCGCGCCGAACGCTTTCCAACTTCGGTGCGCTCAAGTGCACTTAAAATGTGTACCCAAAAGATAGCCTTGTCCCATTCTATCGCCTCGCAGTCTGTCGGCTTAATGTGTTAACGATGTGCAAAAGAAATAGATCAGGACGGAGCGCGAGAGGAACTATGTGTGTGTGGGAGGGGGAGGGAAGGGGAACGTGAGAACACCAACTATGCTGGTGGACCACGTCCTCTCCTGCTGCAGCCTCCAGCCATCATTTACGCACGTAAACTGACCCGGTGAGCCAATGCTTACCCGGGTGTGGTGGTGGTTGTGGTGGTGGAGCCAGCGTTCGGCTGGTGATGTCGGGCATCCATTCCGAGAGGTGAGAATTCCTCAACCGGTCAATCCAGGTCCTCACTGACCTCAGTTCAGGTCCCCACTGATCTCAGTCCATGTCCTCACGGACCTCAGTCCATGTTCTCACGGGCCTCAGTTCATGTCCTTTCGGCCTCAGTTCGGATCCTCACTGACTTCAGTCCGGGTCCTCACGGCCTCAGCTCATGTCCTATCGAGCCTCAGTCCAGGTCCTCACTGCCGTTGAGACCCTCTCAGACCTCAGTTCAGATCCTCACGACTTCAGTCCATGTCCTCACGGGCCTCGGTCCAGCCTGGCACTTCCTCCACGGTCCTTCCGCTCCGTCTCCACGGTCCTCCCTCTCCGTCTTCACGGTGTCCTTCCGCTCCGTATCCACGGTCCTTCCTCTCCGTGCCCACGGTCCTGTGCCGCAGTCGCACGTGCGCCCGCCGGCTCGGCCTCGTCCGTTTCCACGGTCGGCCGGCTCCGGTGCAGGCTTCACTGACGGCGGCCACACCCGCCGACACCCCGCTCCGTGCCTGCGACCCGCCGCGCCGCGCACGCCATACTGTCGCGGCGGCGGCGGTGGCGGCGGCCTGTCCGCCCCCGCCCCGCCCCCGGCCCGGCAAAATCCCCACTTCCCACCGAGCGGCCCGCATGGCGCCAGGTCGCGTGGCACTTGCTCTTCACGCGACGCGGCCATTGCCCGGCCTTCGAGCGCCGGCCGGCTGCCGGGGTGGCGTCATGGTGTCGGCCCGTGACCCGGTCACGGCGAGGCGAGGTGGCCGCCACATTACCAGCGGCGCAACCTACCGGTGCAGCCGGCTGCATGGAAGCGCCGCGGCGGTGCTGGTGCTGGCTTTCGGCACCGGGACTTCTTTGAAGGCTCCTCTGAGGACCTTCGGCAGCAGCTCAGCCGACAATAGAGGACACCGAGTCTAGATGATGCAATTTTGGCGAAACTCGACATAACTCATTCCTTTGGGAGGAAAGCGAATACACAGATAAATAGAAGCAATAATTTAAGGTATGGACATGCAAGACATGTCAAATTGCAACGACTGCAAAGTAAATTTGACATTATCCTTCCAACCTTCGTCGCAGTGGGAAAGCTGAAAACGAAATTCCTGGGAGAGATACTTTGTTAGCCAGAGCGGTCTTCCCATATCAGATAGCCACGTGAATGAATTATCATCGCAAACTGAGCTGACGAGTATTACGTGTTACGGTCACTGGTCAATTTATCGAGTTGGAACGGCCAGGCACATTTCTGCGGCTCGATATTCGTATCCATACCGATTCTCTATGATGTGGTCCATAAACCATGAGTGACGAATACCATACCCTCAGTCACTCACATGGTACCGTGCCAATGGTGACTGACCTCGTGCTAAATACCACTACGCCTGAGTGTGTGGGCGTATCCATAATGTTCATATGTTCGCCTGACAATGTGTGGACGTATCAGTAATGTTCATGTGTACGCCTGACAATGTATGAACGTATGAACGTAACGTTCATGTGTACGCCTGATAGTATATGACCGTATTCATAATGTAATGATGTGTACGCCTGACAGTGTGTGGGCGTATCAGTAATGTTCATGTGTACGCCTGACAATGTGCGGCCGTATCAGTAATGTTAATGTGCATTCCTGACAATGTGTGGGGGTATCCATAATGTCCATGTGTACGCCTGACTGTGTGGGAGCATCAGTAATGTTCATGTGTACGCCTGACAATGGTTCGACGTATCCATAATGTTCATGTGTACGCCTGACAGTGCTTGGGCGGTAACGCTTTCTTGTGGGCACACGGCGGAAGAGCAATGGCGGTGACCCAGTTTGTCCGATGCAGATTGCAAACGAAGCTCCTCGGACAGCTCCGGCGCCAGCACACACGATGCGTAGTCGGCTTTGTATTTGTCTGGAAGCCAAGTGGAGAACAGCTAACAACAAACGCAGATTCGATCCAAGACACGGATTCGCTCACACCGTTTGGCAGATGGCTAGCTTGGTCACAGAAGCGTCTACCCCTCCCGCGCCCCAGCCCCTCTCATTCCGCAGTCGACCCACTCCGACCAGCCTCCTGCCGCCGCACTAGTCTGGATCGTTTGCACACAATGGACGCTCCGCCCGCCCGCCACCACCGCCACACACCACGACACGTCTAGAGCGCGAACACCGAGCACGACTGGCGCGGCCCTGCACGACAGACCTCACACTGCGGACAGGGGGACGACCCTGAGCGCGGTCCTGCACGACAGACCTCACACTGCGGACAGGGGGACGACCCTGAGCGCGGTCCTGCACGACAGACCTCACACTGCAGACAGTCCGACAACCCGGCTGGCACCGCTGAGCGGCCGTTACCAGTCGGCCGGTGATGGTCGCGTTGGCAGCATCCCACCAATCGCCGTCGGGAAAACCCGGCTCGCCTGTCGACGGCTGGCCGCCACCGTGACGTGGCCAAACGTCACGTCACGCGACACACTGGACCCGGCTCGCCTGTCGACGGCTGGCCGCCACCGTGACGTGGCCAAACGTCACGTCACGCGATACACTGGACCCGGCTCGTGTCGACGTTGGCGTCGGTTTCGGCCACATTAATACCCCCGACACGGTCACATCATCGTGGCGTGGACGAAACTGAGAAAAGTTCGCGCCCTCACATCACCCCGTCAGCAACATCGCGACAATTGCATGTTCTACCAGTTTATTAGCTGATGATAATTTTGTTAGTTGTTTTATTATCCAACGATCAATTTGTCCAGTTATTTAATTACAGCAACCGTTAATTTATTCTGGCGGTTTATTTAAAGTCATTTCATTTTTTCCAAGACAATTTCAATTCATCAACAAATGCTCCAACAGGCTAGTCGCCCCTTGCCCAGCCTCCACATGACAAGTCACACGCTTGCGCAGCTTCTACCGTACTAGTCACCCGCCTGCCCAGCCTCCACCAGACTAGTCACCCCATTGCCCAGCCTCCACCGGACTAGTCACCAGCTTGCCCAGCCTCCACCAGACTAGTTACCCGCTTGCCAAGCCTCCACAGGGCTAGTTGCCCGCTTGCCCAGCCTCCACCAGACTAATCTCCACCGGACTAGTCACCCCATGCCCAGCCTCCACCGGACTAATCACCCGCTTGCCAAGTCTCCACCGGACTAGTCACCCCATGCCCGGCCTCCACCGGACTAATCACCCGCTTGCCAAGTCTCCACCGGACTAGTCACCCCATACCCAGCCTTCATCGGACTTATCACCCGCCTGCCCAGCCTCCACCGAATTGTCACCCGCCTGCCCAGCCTCCATCGAACTAATCACACCTTGCCCAGCCCCCAAGGTCTCTAGTCACCCCCTGCCCAGCCTCCACCGGACAGTCACCCGCTTGCCCAGCGTCCTTTCAAACCAATAGCAGCAGTTGCCTGCTCAGTCAGGCAGGCGCTCATCTGTGCCACGGGATCCACTTACCCTGTCGCCTCGATCGCAGTGGTTCATCTATCCCATCCGTGTGAATGCAGCCATTGCTGATCACTTCAGCGTATACGACAGCCGTTAGTCAGCTGGCGGGCGCTCAACACACCTCGCCTGACCAGCTGGCGGTGCGTCCCCGGCCAGCTCGGACCGGCGCCGCTCTCGTTTGGCCCAGACGACCCCATCCACCCCAACCCCTCAAAACGGCCCCGACCGTCTCCAGTGCGGCCCACCCCGCAGCGGAGTCCGCCAACGCGTCCGTCCGTCTGCACCTGGTAAACACACAAGACTGGGCCACATCACCCGCCAGGTCCGGTCAGGTCAGGTCAGGCCTCCGAGCGGATGCGCCCCTGACTAGCCCAGCTGACAACACGTCCCCAGCGGGTCAGGTCTGCCGCACCGTCCGCGACTGGTCGGCCATGTCCAGCAAGAGCAGCCGATTGTCAGTCGCCAGGGTGGCGGCCGACGGACCAGCACACTGCGCCGCTGCCTCGACCGGTTCCGGTTACAGCATGGCCTGCTGTGGTCAGTGAGCTCCGGTAGACCTCTGATGAGTCCTTGAGCTCCCTGTTAGCCAGCCTTCCTTCAGATTTAGCACAGTTGTGGGGTGCAGGCCAAATCAAACTGGTTTCGACGGCATCGCCCCTGACAAGGAGCGGCACGTCGAAGCATCGTCTGGGAGGCAACGCAGCACAGCTTCCGACCGAGTGACACGTAATCTCCGTCTCCGTGGCTCCGAGTGTTGGCAAGAATCGACAATGCTCCGGGCCGAAACCCTCCCACGCAACCGCCAACAGTCAGCCCGTGTGCCGAGCCGTGGTTCGCGGAACGGGCGCGCGGCAGGCAGCGTCGGTCGCACGGAAAACCCAACCACATCGCGCCGGGCACCGGAGCTGGCGGCCCTCGACTCTGAGTGGCAGCGGCGCCTCGTGCTCGGCGCACAAGCGCGCCGCCGCACCACCGGTCACGCCACAAACTACACCGACACGAGAGAGGGAAAACGCCCGGCCACGTCGGGCGCACCGTACGACACACTCACGCGCACGGACAGAGATCAAAGAGGAGCAACTCGTCACATACCCTGTGAAGACGCGGCGACCGGCGGCGCGCGTCGCACGTTGTACTGGGAGAGCGTCACTACACGTGGCTGAGCGGGTGGTCCTCAGGCCGGTGGCTGCCGCCGAGTGTCGTCCCTGCCGGCCGGAGGCGCTCGCGGCTCGGACGCGGGCCGCCGTCTCGGCCTGCGTTCGGCGCGTGGACTGGTCAGGACGAACTCGGCGCAGAACCATCATTTCTTGCGGCGGCGCGTGGTGCGCGACTCCTGCACGGCCGCCACGATCGTCTTCACCGTCTGCTCGTGGCCCTCGAAGCTGTCGGCGCGCCGGACGGCGCCGTCGACGGTGTGCAGGGCGTGGCCGCGGCCCCGGGCCACGCCCTGGCCGGCGCCGGCGCCGGCGCTGTCGCACTCGTCGGCCGACTTCTGGCGGCGCGGCGCGCCGCGCCGCGCCCGCCGGCCCGTCGCCTTCGACTCGGAGTCGGAGTAGGCGAGCCGGCGCTCGTCGTCGGTGGGCGAGCTGTTCTCGCACGCCTCGGCACGCGGCCGCTGCTTGGGCCGCGACCGGCGGAACAGGCGGCGCTCGGCGGCCGGCGGCGCCGAGCGCACCTCGCTGACGCGCGCCGAGATCTTGATGGACGTGTCGTGGCCGGTCGAGTCGCGCGACACCTTGGCCACCGTGAAGCGGCCCAGCTGGCACACCTGGTCGCCGGCGGCGCGGCGCGGCGCGCGCTCGCGGCCGCGCGCCCGCTGCGCCGACCGCTCGATGCCCGTGATCACGCGCTCGACGGTGCGATCCAGCGCCGAGTCGATGCTCGTGAAGCCGGACGGGTGCGACGCGCCCTCGGACGGCTGCGAGTCGATGCTGGTGATGGAGCCGGCGCTGTAGTCTGTGTTGACGTCGCGCGGAGAGATGGGCGTCAGCACGGGCGCCTTGCGACGCGGCCAGCTGGCGCTGGAGCGCCAGCCGCTCTGCTCGCGCGTGCTGGCCGCCATGGGCGGGCCGTCGCCGCGCGACGACCACGTCAGCTTGGGCACCATGCGCCGTTCGCGGTCCATCAGGCCCTCGTCGTCGCTGCGCCAGCGCTCCTCGGACCGGTCGCGGCCCCACTGGCGGCGCGGCGACGCGTCGCGCCAGCGTTCCGCGCTGCGCTCGCGGCCGCGCCGCATCGCGTCGCGCAGCTGCGTCATCACGCCGCGCTGCGCCTCGCCGCCGGCCGGCTCGCGGCGCGCGCCGGTGGCCGGCGCCGGTGGCGCCGCGCCGCGGCTCGCCGGACGAACTCCATCTCCGGCGGCTGTCGACAGAGGACGACACAGTGTACACGCCGCGAGTGGGGATGGCGTCGTGTATTTGTGTACAAGCAGATATTCAAATTTAGGGGAATAAATATATCCAATTGTATCGCGAAAGTGAAACGACGACGACGTTGCGCACGGGAAAGGTCATGCGATAACGCTGTGCACGAACAAAAGACTACACTTCACATTGTTTATGGTTCCGTTTCCAATAAGCAGCAGGTGTTTCAGCAACTTTGAGCTGACGGCTTAGTATCAGCGCTTGTATCACTACTGCCATGCAGTGGTGGAAGTATCTCGCTCAAGGAATGATTCAACTAGCTTTTCTCAGCGTCGAAATGCTCCCTTCGTTTGCATTCAGACGCGCAGCATCGAGTATCTTGGTCTATAACTGACTAGGTCAGCGCACTATTGGTCTACTGCAAATGAAGGAGTTCGCCCGGTCCGGGTCTCGTCGCATGCAAGCACTTCACTGGCGTGTGTCTACTCGTAAACACGGCACAGGGCAGTGGTTGACTCGTGCGGGTCAGTTCACATCAAACACCAGCCACACTTACCTCACGTCGTCCGGTCAGCCTAAAATAAGTCAGGTGTGTATTTGCCTTTTTTGTACTTGTATTGGACGCTGCTATGACGGAGGCCTATGGCAGGGCTACATGACGAAGCCTGGGGCATATATATATATATATATATATATATATATATATATATATATATATATATATATATATATATATATATATATATATATATATATATCAACTCAAGAGCGTTATATCCCCCACACAACAAACACACACACTGTGTTGTCGTTTGGTCTATGCTTTTCATCTGAATCGCAGCTAATCATCGTTCAATGCACCTTGGATTCCGTTACAATAATCAGTGTGTGGTAACACTCGGAGAGCCATCGAGGGACAATTGAATTTCAAACTCCCCTCCTAGCAAAGGTGAAATTATGCTAGGACACGCAATCAACTGTTCTCTTAAAATGACGCCATCCGTATTCTGCGACACGTGTCTTGCAGTTTGTGCGCTGGGTTGCAGGCATGCAACACGAAGTACTCGGTATGATTTGATGTGTAATTAACTCGGTGCTAAGAGCTGAGGAGTTGTCCCAATGTCCAAAACAAGCAAGGCAAGATGCAGAAGACAACACCAACATCGGGAGCGAAACAGCGGCATTTCGCAGGTGAAGTTCACGGTGGGAACCTGCCCTGCCCTATGGTTAACGTTGAATTATCCCGTGTAAGAAAGGGGAGTGTACCACTACTTCTCCACTCATGGACACACAAACTATTATGTTTTACTATATGAGATGTTTGAGACCTATCGGCATAGTTAGCGGTGCTCTTAGGCTACAAATGCAACATCCTTGCATGCAATATACTGCAATTACTTTATTCATCACGTTCCTGCCACAAATAGTACGCTGTCATGCGCGTTCACCGCGTATCGATGCTCACTACGCACCGAAACGGTCTACACGTCGCAGGCACGGTGGCAGAACCGTGACCAACTGGTCACCAGCTCGCAATGTCAGCCGCACGCACAGCCGCTGGCGCAGATCGATAGACACGACACCGAGTGAAGCCATCGCTGGCCGAGAGCGCCGGCACCGGCTCGTCTGCTGCGCCGCCGCCGCCGCACATGCCACACACACAGCCAGTCAGGTCAGGCGCACACTTTATTGTCAAGCGGCGACACGACTACACCACAGCACCTGGGCAACGTCGACTCTACCAGCGGCAGCGCGCGAGAGATGGAGAGAAAGAGAGGGGGAGGCAGACAGACCGGTGACCACCAACTAAGCACCGTCGGCGCCGGCGGCTCGATATGAGCGGCCACGCGCCGGTCCAGCCGGCGCCGCCGCACCGGCCGCCGCCGTGTCCATACGTGCCGCGTGGCGGACGCAGCCCCGGCCCATGCACGACACAACAGGTCACGGCCGGTGACGGCCGGTCAGACGCCGAGCCGGCGGCCGGGCCCACCTTGTTGCGGGTGCCAGGGCGGCTCGTGGCCGGCTTTGGAGGCCGACGTGACGCCGTCGTCTGGCCGGGCGGCCGCCGCCGACTGAGCGGGCAGCGAGTCGACCCGCGTCGGCACCTCCGGCCTGCTGGACAACAGACGGACACAGTCAGACTGTTGGCTGGTTGGTTATTGGTTTTACGTCACGTCGACCGTTGAGTCATATAGCGTCGCCAATCTCTCACGCCGATTGGTCGCGGGCGAAGAGTAGCGACAGGTGAGACTCGAGCCCACAACCTTTCGATTGTGAGACGAGCATCTTACCCCTAGACCACTCGTCCCCTCAGTCAGACTGTTGTGTCATACTGAAGTCACTGGGTCACACCGAGGTCACGGTACAGTGAGGCTATCGAGTCGTACCGAGGTCACAGTACAGTGAAGCTATTGGGTCACACAGAGGTGATGGTACAGTGAGGTTAACGGGTCGTACCGAGGTGATGGTACAGTGAGGTTAACGGGTCGTACCGAGGTGATGGTAGTGAGGTTAACGGATCACACCGAGGTCACGTTACAGAGAGGTTAACAGGGCACACCGAGGTCAAGTCACAGTGAGGTTAACGGGTCACACCGAGGTCACGGTACAGAGAGGTTAACAGGGCACACCGAGGTCAAGTCACAGTGAGGTTAACGGATCACACCGAGGTCACGTTACAGAGAGGTTAACAGGGCACACCGAGGTCAAGTCACAGTGAGGTTAACGGGTCACACCGAGGTCACGGCACAGAGAGGTTAACAGGGCACACCGAGGTCAAATCACAGTGAGGTTAACGGATCACACCGAGGTCACGTTACAGAGGTTAACAGGGCACACCGAGGTCAAGTCACAGTGAGGTTAACGGGTCACACCGAGGTCACGGTACAGAGAGGCCACGAGAAACGAGGCCGCACGGCACCAGCTGGATGACTCCTCAGACTGCACGACGCGGGAACAATCTCAGCGCAGTGTGCGTCTGGTTCAGTCCATCACTGGTGCGCGCGGCGGCCAGCACACCGTGTGACCACGTCCCGACACACAACGGTACCAATGTCTGCGGCGGCCAACACCACACAGCGTCACCCACGGCGGCCAGCACACCGTGGGACCACGTCCCGACACACAACGGTACCAATGTCTGCGGCGGCCAACACCACACAGCGTCACCCACGGGCCAGCACCGGAGCACCACACACCACGTCCCGACACACAACGGTACCAATGTCTGCGGCGGCCAACACCACACAGCACCGTCACCCACGGCGGCCAGCACACCGTGGGACCACGTCCCGACACACAACGGTACCAATGTCTACGGCGGCCAACACCACACAGCGTCACCCACGGCGGCCAGCACACCGTGGGACCACGTCCCCGACACACAACGGTACCAATGTCTACGGCGGCCAACACCACACAGCGTCACCCACGGCGGCCAGCACACCGTGGGACCACGTCCCGACACACAACGGTACCAATGTCGCGCAACACCAAACGTCACCCCCGCCGGCCAGCACACGTGGGACCACGTCCCGACACACAACGGTACCAATGTCTGCGGCGGCCAACACCACACAGCGTCACCCACGGCGGCCAGCACACCGTGGGACCACGTCCCGACACACAACGGTACCAATGTCTGCGGCGGCCAACACCACACAGCGTCACCCACGGCGGCCAGCACACCGTGGGACCACGTCCCGGACACAATCCACGGCGGCCAACACCACACATCACCCACGGCGGCCAGCACACCGTGGGACCACGTCCCGACACACAACGGTACCAATGTCTGCGGCGGCCAACACCACACAGCGTCACCCCCCGGGCCCAACACCGGGGGGCCCCCTTCCCAAACACAACGGTACCAATGTCTCGGCGGCCAAAAGCGTCACCCACGGCGGCCAGCACACCGTGGGACCACGTCCCGACACACAACGGTACCAATGTCTACGGCGGCCAACACCACACAGCGTCACCCACGGCGGCCAGCACACCGTGGGACCACGTCCCGACACACAACGGTACCAATGTCTACGGCGGCCAACACCACACAGCGTCACCCACGGCGGCCAGCACACCGTGGGACCACGTCCCGACACACAACGGTACCAATGTCTACGGCGGCCAACACCACACAGCGTCACCCACGGCGGCCAGCACACCGTGGGACCACGTCCCGACACACAACGGACCAACCCACACACGGTACCAATGTCCACGGCGGCCAACACCACACAGCGTCACCCACGGCGGCCAGCACACCGTGGGACCACGTCCCGACACACAACGGTACCAATGTCTGCGGCGGCCAACACCACACAGCGTCACCCACGGCGGCCACACCACAGCGCACACCAACCGGGGGGACGCCCCAAAAAAAAAAGGGTCTAATGTTTGGGGGGGCCCACCCCCACGACCACGGCGGCCAGCACACCGTGGGACCACGTCCCGACACACAACGGTACCAATGTCTACGGCGGCCAACACCACACAGCGTCACCCACGGCGGCCAGCACACCGTGGGACCACGTCCCGACACACAACGGTACCAATGTCTGCGGCGGCCAACACCACACAGCGTCACCCACGGCGGCCAGCACACCGTGGGACCACGTCCCGACACACAACGGTACCAATGTCTACGCGGCGGCCAACACCACACAGCGTCACCCACGGCGGCCAGCACACCGTGGGACCACGTCCCGACAACAACGAACCACGTGACACACAACGGTACCAATGTCTACGGCGGCCAACACCACACAGCGTCACCCACGGCGGCCAGCACACCGTGGACCACGTCCCGACACACAACGGTACCAATGTCTGCGCGGCCAACACCACAGCGTCACCCACGGCGGCCAGCACACCGTGGGACCACGTCCCGACACACAACGGTACCAATGTCTGCGGCGGCCAACACCACACAGCGTCACCCACGGCGGCCAGCACACCGTGGGACCACGTCCCGACACACAACGGTACCAATGTCTGCGGCGGCCAACACCACACAGCGTCACCCACGGCGGCCAGCACACCGTGGGACCACGTCCCGACACACAACGGTACCAATGTCTACGGCGGCCAACACCACACAGCGTCACCCACGGCGGCCAGCACACCGTGGGACCACGTCCCGACACACAACGGTACCAATGTCTACGGCGGCCAACACCACACAGCGTCACCCACGGCGGCCAGCACACCGTGGGACCACGTCCCGACACACAACGGTACCAATGTCCGCGGCGGCCAACACCACACAGCGTCACCCACGGCGGCCAGCACACCGTGGGACCACGTCCCGACACACAACGGTACCAATGTCCGCGGCGGCCAACACCACACAGCGTCACCCACGGCCACATGGGACCACGTCCGAACAACGGTACCAATGTCGCGGCGGCCAACACCACACAGCGTCACCCACGGCGGCCAGCACACCGTGGACCACGTCCCGACACACAACGTGACACACAAGGTACCAATGTCCGCGGCGGCCAACACCACACAGCGTCACCCACGGCGGCCAGCACACCGTGGGACCACGTCCCGACACACAACGGTACCAATGTCCGCGGCGGCCAACACCACACAGCGTCACCCACGGCACCATATCGGTACCGCATCACAAGTAATCAACTTCGGAGTTAAACAATCACGCAGCGTGTTGTTTATCATGTATGTGCTATGGCCAATCAGTGTATGCAACAGTGGATTGCATGTGTGCAACAGTGGATTGCATGTGTGCAACAGTGCAACATTGTTAACTGTGTCTTAAAAACGCCAGCGCTTTAAATAGACCCTGCGGCATAGGCAATCCCACAAGTTGTTGGGGTACCGTCTTCCCGTTGACTGTGGTCCAAGTGAGTCGTTCTATTTGTCGGGTTTTCTTTTGTGTACGAATCGTCTGCGCGAGTCGTTGCATCGTATAACCGAAATCGAGATACAAATATACATGTTGTGACATTTCGGCAGGCTGCCGCTTCCATTGCACACCTCACGTACCATGAAGATGACTACGCTTGACGAGCAGGACATCTCGCAAACGACTCATACCACATGCGGCTCCATCATATCTATGCGTGACACGATTCTCGTTTGATGCCGAGGTTTGCGTCCACACTTCCTGAGACCTACAGTCGACAGACTCGAGCGCCTCGGCGGGCCACACGCACCAGCGTGTGCCAACGCCTCTCTCTCTCGGCAGTCTGCTTCCTGAGACCTACAGTCGACAGGCTGGAGAGCCTCGGCGGGTTACACACCGCCTCTCTTAACAGTCTGCTTCCTGAGACCTACAGGCAACAGGCTGGAGAGCCTCGGCCGGTTACACACCGCCTCTCTTAACAGTCTGCTTCCTGAGACCTACAGGCAACAGGCTGGAGAGCCTCGGCGGCGGGTTACACACCGCCTCTCTCGGCAGTCTGCTTCCTGAAACATACCGTCGAACAGACTGGAGAGCCTCGGTAGTCTCCCAGCCGGCCAGCCAAACCTACCCCATCGCCACGCCACCCCTGCGGCGAGCCGCGTGACCAGGCCGGCCAATGACCCGCTTCACGAGCCGCCGTGACCGCCACTGGTCACGGCCAGGTCGCAGGCGAGCGGCCACTGAGCGGGTACGACCGGTCGCCACACACTGGGCAACGTGGCCAGGAGTGGCCGCCGGACCCTCGTCCGGTCCGACCGGTCACACCCTGAGCGGTCCTGGGTGCGTAGTGGATGGTGGGCGGATGGGACAATGGGAAGTGGCGAAGGATTTCAGATCGCGCACCAAGTCTACCTGTGAATGCCTCAGTCCTGTGAGGCTAGAAATACCATCTGCTGTTAGTCATGTG
This sequence comes from Ashinkailepas kermadecensis, assembly GCA_034440615.1. Classification (NCBI taxonomy): domain Eukaryota; kingdom Metazoa; phylum Arthropoda; class Thecostraca; family Neolepadidae; genus Ashinkailepas; species Ashinkailepas kermadecensis. The sequence continues at coordinate 113,718 of JAOTOM010003696.1, read as the reverse complement.
CATCAGTTGACCGTGGAAAGGCCTTTAGCCAGGCGGAATACAGCCGAGCGTTCGACACCAATTGGAAACATGGAGCATCAATTAGGTTATATAGAGGCACAGTAAACCGAAAGGACTACTACGTAGACAAAACCGCATTTTTTTTAACAAATCACATGCATGATGACTGGGATGTCCAGCACCCAAGTTGTAACTTACATCAGGCTGTAGGCCTTCATATTTGACATTAGCGGAGCTGGCAGTGGACGCATAAATTGCTCTGGAATAGAAACTTCAACCCGGGGGTAGTTTCTGGATCTCAAGGGGATGAAGGCGTATGAGGATGAAGGAAAAGCAGGGCTTAACGTGCGTTGCAAGAAGAACCTTTGGTTCTTTTACGACGCATTCAGCCGCCAGGTCGTATAGCGTCGCCAACCTCTGACGCCGATTGGTCGCGGGTGGACTCGGTGAATGCCGTCGGTTGCGAGATTCGAACCCACAATCTTGCACGTGCGATGCAAGCTGGGTTTTGTGTGGGTGGAGGCGGGGACGGTTTACGGTTTACGTGCGGTGACGGTTTACGTGTCACGGGTGAAAGGGAACTGGCAAGAATAACTTCGCCTTCTTTTACAACGCATTCGGCCGCTACATCACATAGCGTCGCCGGCCTCTCGCGCCGATTGGTCGCGGGTGGACTCGGTAATTCTGCCGGTTGTGGGATTCGGATGCGCGATCTCACGACCATTAACTCTTGTATCTTGATCTCAACTTGTATGTCCAGCTTCCTGCCGACCGAGCCGCAGCGACCACAGGGACCTGACGAGAACAACGCCAAAGTCGCCGCATACGGAAACCGTTCGTGTTTCGGCCCACGGTGGACCCGCGTGGGCCAGTTCGGCATCGCCGGCAAGCGGCTCAGTTAGCTGGTGCCGTGCCCACCTGCACACTCACCTCTGCTTTTTGGCGGTGGCGGGTCCGGGTCCGTGCGAGTTGGTGAGCGGATCGCACGAGGCGGGCCGCTCGCACGTCTGCTGCTTGATGGCGATGGTGAAGCGGTTGAGGTCAGCACGCAGCTGCTGCAGGTCGGACACCTGGCGGCAGACATAGGCAACTCTGTTGCTGTTGCTACCTGTCACTGGACGATCAGCTGAGGTGCTGGCTGTCCTAGGCTGCGGACGCGACAACAGGGGCAAAACTAGAAGTCTAACCAAATCAGTCAAATCAGTAGTCCCATTGCATTGTTCGTGTAGAGAAAAATGCATTGTTCAAATGATAAATGAACCTGAAGGGGACAAAAAAATGCTAGGTCTAATACTTACAAATGAGGAATATTTTGTACTAGATGCAAAAAGACATGAAATTAGTACCATTTTCGCATGTCCTATGAACAGAAATCCCACCTATCGCGGTACGAGTAGGCATTCTGGTACTCTGTTCTAGGATGAGTGATTTGATCCATCCTAAAAACAGATGTCTGCCCTGTCCCAGGACCATTAATCGAACCAAACTTGGAACCCGTAATCTTCCTGCGCCGGGGAGCGCAGTTTTAGGACAACGGCCCGACCTGCCTTGGGCGCGGTGGCCCGACCTGCCCGAGGCACAGTGGCCTGACCTGTGCCGAGAACACATCTCGCTCCATCTGCAGTCGAGTGTTGACCTCGTCCCAGCGGTGCTGCAGGCGCAGACGCGCCTCCTCCACCTCACAGGCCAGTGACACGATATCGCCGTCCACCACCTGACGTCAACACACGTCACCGCGGTCAACAACCACTAGAGCCTCTCCACCTCGCAGGCCAGCGACACATTTCCTCCTCGGAGGTGTCCTCCGACATGGTTAGTTAGTCATTGGGGCTGTCGAGCGCCTGAGGGCTGAGCTCGGGCGGTGTGGATGACACGGCTCCGACATGGTTAGTTAGTCACTGGGGCTGCCGAGCGCCTGAGGGCTGAGCTCGGGCGGTGTGGATGACACGGAGTCGCTCGGTGAGCCCATCTTGGCGTCCACGCGCCTCCAGGCTCTCGACACGGTCTGCATCTGCTGCGTCCGCACCGCGGTCAGCCGCTCCACCGGACCCGATTTCGTGCCACGCTGCTGGGTCCAACACCACACACCGCACAGTGTCACACAACGCGCTGCACGAACACTCACCGCCGACCCATCGGACACTGGGCTCGTAAAGGCTCACCGACCACGCCACATCACGACTGTATTGAGTCCCCTGACGCCCCGACACACATTGCCTTCTGTGGTTGGGGGCCGGCAAGACACAGCCGCAGGGTACGCGGGGGCGGCCAGCCACGCAGGGGCGGACGCAGGCAGACACAAGGAGGGGACAACGCGGGCATCCGCCACCAGCCACCGTTCCTCGCTGTTCCGACATCACGGCCAACGCCCGGCCGACCCGGCACGCGAAGCCACCGCCGGCGCGAACCCAGCGGCCGCCTCAGCGCCGACGGACACCGCCAGCGACCCGACCCGAAGCCGACGGCCGCCACTGACCTGACAGGCGACCTCGGCCCTGTCGGGCGACATCTCGCGCAGCTGCCGGTAGCGGCCGGTGATCTCCTGCAGGCGCGCCTCGATGTTGCGGCAGTGGTCGGCGAACGGGCCGCTCGAGTCCAGCAGGCGCACCCGGTTGGCGGTGTGCGCGCGCCGCGCCGTCACCGGCAGCAGGCGGCCGCCCGGCTCGGGCGTCGGCGCCGCGGCCGGGCAGAGCAGCGGGTCCAGCGCCTGGTACACCTCGCGCCGGTAGTTGGTCTTCACCTGGCTGGTCTGGCTCGGCCTGGCGCCCGGTCACGGGGTCAGCGGCGGCGGTGGCAGCAGGTGGTCGGCACACCGACGACAGCGCATGGTCGGTTTCGGGTGAACGACACAGCATGTGATCGGGGTGTGACACAGCAGGTGATCAGTGTGACACACAAGGTGATCGGGGTGTGACACAGTCGATGATCAGTATGTGACACAGCATATGATCAGTGTGTGACACAGCAGGAGATCGGTGTGGCAGCATGTGATCGGTGTGACACACCAGGTGATCGGTGAGTGACAGCATGTGATCGGTGTGACACACCAGGTGATCGGTGAGTGATACAGCAGGTGATCGGTGTGTGACACAGCAGGAGATCGGTGTGACAGCATGTGATCGGTGTGACACACCAGGTGATCGGTGAGTGACAGCATGTGATCGGTGTGACACACCAGGTGATCGGTGAGTGATACAGCAGGTGATCAGTGTGACACAGCATGTGCTCGGTGTGACACAGCATGTGATCGGTGTGACACACCAGGTGATCGGTGAGTGACAGCATGTGATCGGTGTGACACACCAGGTGGTCGGTGAGTGACAGCATGTGATCGGTGTGACACAGCAGGTGATCGGTGTGACACACCAGGTGATCGGTGAGTGACAGCATGTGATCGGTGTGACACAGCAGGTGATCGGCGGGTGACACAGCAGGTGTTCGGCATGTGATCGATGGGACTCTTGAGTCAACAGGTGATCAACACACCGACCCTTCACGATTTGCCTGTGGTGGGTTCGGGAGATTATGTTGGTGAGTGGAGGTCATTCCAGTTCAAAGTTGTTGCGTAGCAAGATCTGCGGTTGGCACCTGGTCAAGTGACACCATCATCCCATCCGTCACCCTATTATGTCCGATGAGCCCTAGCGCCGACTACCATGCCACCACCCCAGTAACCCTACCCCACATCCTGACCTCTGCCAACCTGCTCCGGCTCGTGGACAACCAACATCCGCCGACCGCACCTCACCTCAGTGGCACTCCGATGTGGGCGATGTCGGACAGTCGCGCCATCAGCGAGTAGCTGAGGTCGAGGAACTCGGTCTTGTTGGCCGAGTGCGTGAAGGTGGTGCACATGCTGAGGTGCACGTGCAGCACCGGCAGCAGCGAGCACAGATCACACAGCTGCTGCTGAAAGGTGGACGTCTTCTGCGTGTACTGCCTGTGAAGCACGAGCAGCGTGACAAAATGGCCGATATGTGGATGAGCCTTGAACTTCATCCTTACACTTCTATGGATACCTTGACAAGTGGTGGCACAATGAGATAACACTCCAAACCGGTCGCATCCATGGTGATAAATAGCCTGGACCGATTTCGTCTGTCCATGGCTTCAATGGTAGTCTCAGTTCCACAAGTATACAAACTCAACTTGTTGCTCATCGAGCATCACTGCTTCGCACGCAGTACAGATTGAGAAAAAAAGTATATATGCATACATGTATATATATATATATATATATATATATATATATATATATATATATATATATATATATATATATATATATGTATGTATATATATATATATATATATATATATATATATATATATATATATATATATATATATATATATATATATATATATACACACATATACATATACATATATATATATATATATATACAGTAGCAGTTTGGGTAACCATAACATTATCCAAGGAACAGGACGATCTATTCTGCCTGGCCTGCTACATGCAATAACCTATGCCAGTCGAATGAGCATGGACACAAAACAATCGGAAGTATGAGAGATCCGTGCCACGCGCAAGGTGCCAAGGTGCCAAGATGGCGCGAGGATATAATGACCGGATGAACATGCTTCGCATGGCCAACACCACCCGACTGAAACCAGCTCAGGTGGTGAGCTTAACCGAAACAGCAGAGAGGGAACATAACTCAACAACAACGCTACAGTCGTGAACGACAAAAACAAGAACAGTGATATCGAAACTGCCCCGGAACCAGCAACCACATTAGAAGAAGTGATTGTGGAAAGCGAGCTCGTGCAACGAAACGACATGCAGATACACCATTGAAAAAAACAAAACATTCGCGTACATAAATCACGAACATGGCTGGCAGCACTAAAAACACCAGCATTCCGAAGAGTTTGTATCTTGCACAAGCGGAAAACATTCCTTGCAATGCGCGTACACTGCAGCTACACAACAACGCGTAAGTGAAAACGACAAACGTGCTATCTGCCTGTGTCCACAGACAGATAGCACAGCCAGCACGCAGCGATGCACCGCTTACAAAGCGGTCAGGCGCATTCCTGACTACACCTCTCAGTGCCGCATCACGTCCAGCAGTGCAGGCCCTACTCTCCTACACATTTCGCAGCGAACGCATTCCGCTACTGCCCGGCAACGACGCGCCACAACAAACACGCGCACCCAGCCAGCACACGCCACGGAGCTTGTGGAACAGTGACGGCCGGCACGGCCGTCTCCATACACCCCGCCATGACGCGTGCGCGGGTGCGGCTCCGCAACACGTGGTGCGGCTCGGCAGCACTCACGTGGTGCGGCTCGGCAGCACACACGTGGTGCGGCTCGGCAGCACACGTGGTACGGCTCGGCAGCACACACGTGGTGCGGCTCGGCAGTACACGTGGTACGGCTCGGCAGCACACACGTGGTGCGCGGTGCATGCCTGGGCGCGCCGGCGCAACCGTACCCGTCGACGTCAGCCAGCAGTCGCTCCTGCAGCTGACTGACGGTCTCGTGCAGCTGTCGGCAGAACGTGCTGACGGCCGTCTTCTCGGCCTCCATGTTGTGTCGCACCTCCTCCAGCAGCGCTCGGTACAGGATGATGCCGTCCCGCACCGAGTTCTGCAGCTCGCGGATACTCTGCCACAGAACCCCCTGATACAACCCGTACTGTGCCACGGAAAACCCTGATACAGCCTGCCATAGTCTACGACCGATGCAGGATCAGGGTCAGGGTCAGATGCAGGGTGACAGGGTCCAGTGGACATCCCACCAGTGGATACCCCACCAGACACACTTTCGGATCTGGCGGATATCACGCCCCAGATGAGCTCGGTAGTCGACGCCCTCACACTGATACATCCTCAGCATAACATATACCGTGCACACACACATATATATATATATATATATATATATATATATATATATATATATATATATATATATATATATATATATATATATATGTCGGCCCAGCAGGTACTGCACAGTACATTCTGACCCAGCAGATACTGCACAGTACACTCTGACCCAGCAGATATTGCACAGTGCACCCAGTTACAGCAGATCCTGCACAGATACAACCAGACCCAGCCGATACTACACAGGTACACCTGGTTACAGCAGATACTCTGCACAGATACACCCAGTTACAGCAGATACACAGATACACCACGACGAAGCAGATACTGCACAGTACACCCAGTTACAGCAGATACTCTACACACATACACCCGGTTACAGCAGATATTCTGCACAGTACACCCAGTTACAGCAGATACTCTGCACAGATACACCTGGTTACGGCAGATACTCTGCACAGATACACCCGGTTACAGCAGATACTGCACACATACACCCGGTTACAGCAGATACTCTACACACATACACCCGGTTACCGCAGATACTGCACACATACACCCGGTTACAGCAGATACTCTGCACAGATACACCCAGTTACAGCAGATACTCTACACACATACACCCGGTTACAGCAGATAATCTACACACATACACCCGGTTACAGCAGATACTCTACACACATACACCCGGTTACAGCAGTTACTCTACACACATACACCCGGTTACAGCAGATACTCTACACACATACACCCGGTTACAGCAGATACTCTACACACATACACCCGGTTACAGCAGATATTCTGCACAGTACACCCAGTTACAGCAGATACTCTGCACAGATACACCTGGTTACGGAAGATACTCTGCACAGATACACCCGGTTACAGCAGATACTCTGCACAGATACACCCAGTTACAGCAGATATTATGCACATATATATCCGGTTACAGTTCTCCACAGATACCCCTACCGAGCAGACACCGCGCAATATACCCCTGGCGCAGTGGATACTTGTCACTAAGCAGCCTAGTGCGCGGATGATACGCATGTGCATCGTACATGCACCGTATGCAAGTATGTAGCATCTAAGGAGCAACTAGCGATTTTACTGAGTCGGGTTAAATTGTACTGTCTACCGCATGATAATTTCTGCAGAGCTGCTGTGCCATGCAGCCCGTCTGAAGGTACCTCCCGCGGCACCACCGACACAAGACGTGCTGCAGGATCACTAAATGAGCCGTGTCAGCAGAGGTGCGGTGAATCCCGCACCACTATTTTTACTTGACACGGATCGATTGCACCGAAGGCGCCCACGCACACACACACCACGCGATCCTTGGACTGAAGCGGCGACACCGAGCTCCGCGAATTGATCTAACGCCAGCCTCCACCGACCGGGTACCGCAGGCGGCACCACGCTCACGCCTTGGCACCGCTCCCGCTGTCACGGCGACGTGACTCGACGCTGGGCGACATTACCCGAGTCACGCCTTGGCACCGCTCCCGCTGTCACGGCGACGTGACTCGACGTTGGGCGACATTACCCGAGTCCAGACGGGAACAATGCAACGATCCGCGAAATGCCATTGTTGATGATGGTCACCACTGTAGAATGACACGACTGTATGTCAAAGTAGACAGCAAAAGGATCAATCGCATCTACAGCAAAATCTGGCGAACCGCAGGGCGGAGAGACGCATCAGTGCATTCCAGGGCGGAGAGATTGCCGCCTTCAAGACACTCAAATAGGGCGGCGGGTCAGTTCATTTTTCGCAGGCGTGAGAGTGCCACGCCATCCACAGGTGATGGAGACAGCTGATCAGCGGAGTGCGTTTTACTTATGCACTGCACTAGCTTTTCGATCGTCACTGGGGTGGCTCGCTCGTCACTGGGACGGGCTGATCGTCACTGGGGTGGCTCGCTCGTCACTGGGACGGGCTGATCGTCACTGGGACGGGTCGATCGTCACTGGGGTGGCTCGCTCGTCACTGGGACGGGCTGATCGTCACTGGGGTGGCTCGCTCGTCACTGGGACGGGTTGATCGTCACTGGGGTGGCTCGCTCGTCACTGGGACGGGTTGATAGTCACTGGGGCGGGTTGATCGTCACTGGGGTGGCTCTCTCGTCACTGGGACGGGTTGATAGTCACTGGGGCGGGTCGATCGCCACCGAGACGAGAGGACAGAGCGGGTCACATTTCGCGGGAGGGCTCGGCCGCTGGCTTAACGAGCGGCTTCCTGCGGACGTGCGGCGCATCGAGCCGTTCATTTCCGACCGGAGCGGACAGAGGAGGGCCGACGAGCAAGCGGGGCGAACCGGCCGGCAGGCAGGCGGGCCAGACCGGACAGCATCCGTTCCCGCCTGCGGCCGACACGGTCAATGGCCGGGCCGAGGTGCCACCGCCGCCGCCGCATACATAGTTCGCCGGCCACGTCCAACATCGAGGCCACGAAGTAGCAACTCATCATAATCCCCCGCAATCGATATTCGACACTGTTTCACAGTGGAATCGGCTTCGCAAATATACACTGATCAGAGCGCTACGTAGTTAATTCGTTCACCGGCGTCGCCATCGCTCACACAGCGTCACAACCACCTGCACAGCGCCGCCACCGCTCACTCAGCAACCTCACTACCCACACAGCGCCGCCATCGCTCACTCAGCAACCTCACCACCCACACAGCACCGCCACCGCTCACACAGCGCCACCACTACCCACACAGCGCCACCACTACCCACACAGCGCAATCACTACCACACAGCGTCACCACTACCCACACAGCGCAACCACTACCACACAGCGTCACTACTACCCACACAGCGCCGCCATCGCTCACTCAGCAACCTCACTACCCACACAGCGCCACCACTACCCACACAGCGCCACCACTACCCACACAGCGCAACCACTACCACACAGCGTCACTACTACCCACACAGCGCCGCCATCGCTCACTCAGCAACCTCACTACCCACACAGCGCCACCACTACCCACACAGCGCAACCACTACCACACAGCGCCACCACTACCCACACAGCGCAACCACTACCACACAGCGTCACCACTACCCACACAGCGCCACCAGTACCCACACAGCGCCACCATCGCTCTCAGCAACCTCACTACCCACACAGCGTTGCCACGCGAGTCCGCACGCGTTTCGGTGGCCAAGACCTTGCTGTAAACAAGGACTGATACCACGACGCCACGCAAAACAAGGCAAAGCTGAAGAACAACTAAGATGCCATTCGCCGCCCTCCAGCAACGCCGTGGCCAACGAGATTACGCTAGTAACTAGCATAGTTCATGGTGACTAGCACTGAGCAGGCCCTGAGGTGGTGTGATGCAAAATACCAATGGCGTCTAGCATCATAACACCAATGCTGAACCCGCATCAGACACCTCAGCTTTCAAGGTGTTGTCTGGACGAACACACGTTGGACAAACTGCCGTGGATTACACCGGCGGTGGAACCGGCCCACAGCCACTCCCAAAGGCGCGGACGCTGGCGTGTGATAGTCCCGGCCCGACGGCCCCACAAAATCACACCATCGATCCGAACCGAACGTAGTACAGCAATGCCATCGGCACAAGTCGCCCACTAGCGGCGCTGGATGAATCGGGACGGGTGGTGGAGGCAGCGCGTGGTCGAATCTGGCTCTGCGTCTGTCGATCCTGGGACCAGTCATCTCGTATTTGCATGCCCTCATATCTCCAAACGGGCATGCGGAGCAAAAATAACCTCACCATTATCCAAATGTAATCACAGACAGCATTGATAAACCACGCCCTCCCGTCTTTGGCTGAAAAGTAGAGCCTTCGGATCCAGTGTTAAAGTAATGGTTTTTCATTATGTGTGAGATGTCAAAACGAGTGCAGTATGATGTCGAAATTTGCCATGGAAACAATGTCATTTAACAGAAATCACAAGTTCTACGAACACAATTCTGATCCAACAGCATATTCATACATGCACCTTTTTCCTTTGTTTTGAGATACCTAATTTAGGGGTAACTGGTTTAGCGCTAGCAATACGAAATACTATCATTATCTACTGATATTGTATAACAGACTACATCATCGGTAATCATCGTACCTACAACTGTGATAAGAGATGTTTGTGCATCACAATCTGCAATGATCAGTATCAGCATGATGTTTATCAACAAGATACTGTTGAAAATTAGGTATGCAGACTTCATCGCACCTCATCATGAAGCAGGATGTCGATACCCCGTTCGGAGGGATGTCGATTCAGTGCTCAGAAAGCGGTACATTCTGCCCCGTTTGACGAATAATTTATAACTGTTCGGATCAGGGCCACGACCCGCTGCCGAGTGCGCTAACCGGAACGACAGCTGGCCACCGACCGCGGCGCACAACCCGCTGTACGGGCGTGGCACACCACGCCACAAAACCCGCTGTACGGGCGTGGGGCACCACGCCATAAAACCCGCTGTACGGGCGTGGGACACCACGCCACAAAACCCGCTGGACGGGCGTGGGGCACGCCGCAGAAAAACTCGCTGTACGGGCGTGGGGAACGAGGCCGCAAGAAGAGCTTTCCTTTGAACACAAATTATGAATGCTTCGGGGAGAGCATCCCAAAGACGCTGGGCGAAACCCAAATAAAAAGAACGGGTCTAGTTCTGAGTAAATGAGCCACTACTCGAAACGCTGCAACAGACCAGTTATTAAGATTTCACAGGCATGATGGTCGGTCCGGATCCGTTCGGTCTGTATGAGCATGTTGTGTCGTATATACACGGCAGTCCATGGCTAGAGCTTCACCGCCGCCCACAATCGCTCGGACCGAACTTGATACGCTTCTGAGACGGCTATGCACTGCCAGCTGCACCGGAGCCGAGACGAGGCCCTGGTCAGGTCAGGTCACGGTCAAGTCAGGTCACGGGCACGTACCGTCACCCTCGATCTGACCGAAGGTGATATGCTTCTGGGCGGTTATTACTGCTAGTTGCACCGGAGCCGAGACCACGCCCTCACCAGGTCAGGACACGGTCAGGCTCGGTTGGGTCACGTACCATCACCATCGCCCCACCAGGTTGTGCTTTCATGAGCCAACTGAAGTGCAGAGCGCGACGAAATGGAGTTGTGCTGATCTCCTTTGGCTATCGCCAAAACATACGATGCCGAGCTGCACTTCTAAACCATCTGCTTCACGCGAACACAATGTGGCCGAACGCCACTTCAACCAAATGGCGGACATTTCCTACGAATACCATCATGGTACGACCAGCACAGGTCTGACCTTGTATCGCTGCTGCACGCCAAGATCAGGCCACGCGTCACCACGATCCGTCCAGATCAGGACACGTACCGCCACCGTGGGCCTATTTCAGATCACGACCAGCCCCACCCCACCGCACCCAAGTCAGGTCAGGTCAGGTCAGGTCAGGACACGTACCACCACGGTGCGCTCCAGGCGGCGCACGCTGTCCGAGTAGGCCGTGTCGAGGTCGACGCAGTGCAGCTTCGACTCGGTGCTGTACTCTCGGAAACAGTTGATGCACAGCAGCTCCTTCTTGTCGGTGCTGAACATGATGTGCGGCTCGTTGTGGACGGGACACTGCCGGAGTGAAGGCGGTATTGTCGGAGTGTGCGCTGTGCGTGCGACATTGTGGGAGTGAACCTCATGACCGGGACATTGTCGGAGTGAACGTTATGGCCATTGTCGCAGTGTACGCTGTAAGGAGACAGTGTGCGAGTGAACGTTATGGCCAGGACATTGTCGCAGTGTACGCTGTAAGGAGACAGTGTGCGAGTGAACGTTATGGCCAGGACATTGTCGCAGTGTACGCTGTAAGGAGACAGTGTGCGAGTGAACGTTATGGCCAGGACATTGTCGCAGTGTACGCTGTAAGGAGACAGTGTGCGAGTGAACGTCATGACCGGGACATTGTCGGAGTGAACGTTATGGCCAGGACATTGTCAGTGTACGCTGTAAGGAGACAGTGTGCGAGTGAACGTCATGACCGGGACATTGTCGGAGTGTACGCTGTAAGGAGACAGTGTGCGAGTGAACCTCATGACCGGGAGAGTCGCTCACATCTGTGTTTAATTTATACCATTCGTTCAAGAATAACACCTGGGAAAGTTTGGAAATTGTAAAATTTTAGTTTAGATTTTTCCGTTGGAGTATTTTAATTTTAAGACGCTACATGATGATAAAATGCGTTTCCAGGCCATTTACTGCTAAAGGTATCAACAGACTGGCCAATATGCTGGGATATAACTCGCGGCCGGTCGGGATCAGAATTCAACTTTCCCGGCTAGCGTGCTTGAACCCCTAAAAAATGAGACCCAGAAAAAAAAAGTTGGAAAGGTTTCAACAAGAGCTACAAAATGTATTTACAATTGCCGCCCTCAGTACGTTTTTATGGTTGCGAAGGAAAAAACCAGCATTAACATGATCTCGCGGCTTGTAAGCGCGCGATATCATTTTGTATTTTTGTAGACCTTTATACATTATTGCATTATACATTTACACATATACATAAATTGTACACCTTCATACCTCGTAATCGTACAATCATTTTCGTAGGCTTCAGACAGCGAGGGACGGCAAAAAAAAGCTATGACGGCTCAATTTGTTTAAAGTTTAGACGTGTGGATGAATAAACACGCATATCACATTTCGGCTAGATTATTCGTTTTTTGTCGCCAAAAATCCTGAGCCTAAGGGAGGGGTGTTCAGACCCCTCGACCGCTGCCCCTGGTCTATCCCCCACTCCCGACCCGGCGTGGCTTCAGTATATAGAAACCCTACTACGTGTCCCATCAGAGTTGTGCAGCAAAAAAAAAAAAATTTTAACGGACTGAAATCGGCTTAAATTACTCGACCGTACAAAACTCGTTTCTCCCCTTTTTGCCAGTCCTGGGCAGAATGAACGCTGTGGACGGATGACATTGCTGGCGTTAACACTGTGGGCTCGCGGGGTGTCGCGGTCAGTGTCGTGAACAGCACACAGTGTCTGCCACAACACTGTGGCCGACACTGCTGGCGTTGACACTGTGGGCTCGCGGGGTGTCGCGGTCAGTGTCGTGAACAGCACACAGTGTCTGCCACAACACTGTGGCCGACACTGCTGGCGTTAACACTGTGGGCTCGCGGGGTGTCGCGGTCAGTGTCGTGAACAGCACACAGTGTCTGCCACAACACTGTGGCCGACACTGCTGGCGTTGACACTGTGGGCTCGCGGGGTGTCGCGGTCAGTGTCGTGAACAGCACACAGTGTCTGCCACAACACTGTGGCCGACACTGCTGGCGTTGACACTGTGGGCTCGCGGGGTGTCGCGGTCAGTGTCGTGAACAGCACACAGTGTCTGCCACAACACTGTGGCCGACACTGCTGGCGTTGACACTGTGGGCTCGCGGGGTGTCGCGGTCAGTGTCGTGAACAGCACACAGTGTCTGCCACAACACTGTGGCCGACACTGCTGGCGTTAACACTGTGGGCTCGCGGGGTGTCGCGGTCAGTGTCGTGAACAGCACACAGTGTCTGCCACAACACTATGGTCAACACTGCTGGAGTTGTTGCGAAGAGAGCACTGTCGACACCATAGTGAGTGGAGGGTTTGTCAGAACGGTCGTGGCAGGTGTCCCAGTCGTCATTGCAAAGGGCCTCGGCCGGAAAATGTACAGGGTAATGGGAGTTGGTGAGATGAGGGAGAAAGTGAAACGTTGAAGAAAGTGAAAACCATCCCGCAGCGGTCATCGATCCCAGGCCTCTCCGATGAGTCTTTTGGCAGCAGGCTTCTGTGGGATAGTGGGTGGCGCACACTGATCCTGAGCTGCTCTGAGATGGTGAGCAGGCTTCTGTGGGACTGTGGGTGGCGCACACTGATCCTGAGCTGCTCTGAGATGGTGAGCAGGCTTCTGTGGGACTGTGGGTGGCGCACACTGATCCTGAGCTGCCCTGATATGGTGAGCAGGCTTCTGTGGGATAGTGGGTGGCGCACACTGATCCTGAGCTGCTCTGAGATGGTGAGCAGGCTTCTGTGGGACTGTGGGTGGCGCACACTGATCCTGAGCTGCTCTGAGATGGTGAGCAGGCTTCTGTGGGACTGTGGGTGGCGCACACTGATCCTGAGCTGCTCTGAGATGGTGAGCAGGCTTCTGTGGGACTGTGGGTGGCGCACACTGATCCTGAGCTGCTCTGAGATGGTGAGCAGGCTTCTGTGGGACTGTGGGTGGCGCACACTGATCCTGAGCTACTCTGAGATGGTGAGCAGGCTTCTGTGGGACTGTGGGTGGCGCACACTGATCCTGAGCTGCTCTGAGATGGTGAGCAGGCTTCTGTGGGATAGTTGGCAGCACACTGACCTGTTTGCAGGCCTTGCGCAGCCGCTCCGACAACGTCATCATCTCGTGCATGGAGAACATTTTGGCGCGGTGCGTCTCGTCTTTGCACCGTTCGCACAGGGCCTGATCTGCAAAGCAAGGCAAGACCTTCAGCATAGTCCACCCGAATGCCGGGAACGGAACAGGACGGACGAGGGGGACGGAACATGACGGAACAGGACGGACGAGGGGGACGGAACAGGACGGACGAGGGGAACGGAACAGGACGGACGAGGGGAACGGAACAGGACGGACGAGGGGAACGGAACAGGACGGACGAGGGGAACGGACAAGGATAGCTAATCTCCGTCCAGGCAGCCGCCAGGGGCACGGGAAATACCAAGTCTTTATTGAATCAAAAGAGACGGGCTGCGTGACAAATCGTAAGGGAATTTACAATGTCCCACACATGCACTCCTTTACATTACATATTCGTGGCCATCCGCATTTTCATCTTGGTATTCAGCGCGCGCACACTATGGGTGCCACATGGAATCTCGGTATTCAGCGAGTGCACATTATGGGTGTCACATGGAATTAGCCGATTCTCGATCCCAAACAAAACCTCCTGTACTCTTGCTACCAGAAGATGCACAAAATATCTTCGAACAGCTGTTTACTTAGGAACGGACTTGGTTACCTGGTCAAAGTAACCAAGACTTGTTTACTTGGTCAAACGCTCGATATCTGACTGAGGCCAGGCTTATCACAAGGGTCAGATTATGATGTTTGAAACACCAGTTAGTTAGTTAGTTATTAGGGTTTTGGGCGCATCAACTGCATTGGTTATACAGCGCCCATGACGAATTTGAAACACCAGCGGATAGGTTATGTCGAGATCTACACGGGCACGCCCATGTTTGTGCTCTTTTTGCATGAATGTTTGGACGTGATGGCGTGCTTAAGCGGAAAATATCCAGTATTGTCGACACTGTATCTTTCACCTGACCTAGGAGGTCAATGGGTGACATCACGAGGTCATGTTGGATGTCATGAATATAACCTGTGTCACGTGATATGCTAGCTTTTGTTACATGTCTCTAGCTCAATTAGAGGGCTTGAATTGTTCAAAATGGCGAGTAGGTGGTAACCCCAACTCATGGTAAGGGAAAAAGGGCGAAGGGTGGCAACCCCTATCCTTGGTAAGGGAAAAATGGTGAGGGGTAGCAACCCCACCCTTGGTGGGGGAAAATCGTGAAGTGCTCCCATTGGGTGGGGGCTAAGGTTCATGATTGAAAGAAGTATGTATGAATACATGCCTACTTCAATATTTATCTTGTCTGATGTACTTGTATGTGACATGCTCGAGCTTCCACTGGTTGATTATGTAAGCACTGGCCGATGCGGGTCGACGGCGGCCAGCGGGACAACTACCGCCACCAGTGGCAGGTTTGGTAACTACTGCTATGGGAACTGGATTGCGACGGTTTCTTAATTAAATGCTTGTCTGTGGGTTAAGATACAGGGAATTCAAACAACAACTCTTCGCATTGGGCGATAACATAGTTATATCGCTATCTCACAGTACCACAAACATCAGAATGCGACCAGAATTAGATGCGTACTCAGGCAGTGGAAAATGTAAGCTCATCTTGGTAATGTGTTTGTCAAGATAAACCCACTATTTTCTTGAATGATATACACATAATAGCAAAACTTATAGCACCGGGCAGTAACTTGCCTATTTGATTATCCTACAGTAGTAAAATCTTCGGGATATGGTCCAAAGCAGATGCGGATTTTGGTATTACAATATGAAAGCTTTCCCTGGCCACATTTGTGAATACATACCCATTGTTTTCTCAGAAGCTACAGCCACAATATGAAGCAAATTCTGCCATGTAATGACGAACCTATTGGGCTCTCCTACAGCGCCACTTCTTTGAGACACAATCATAACTAGATGCGGACTTCACATTACAAGACCGAAACCTACCCTGGTCCTGTCATGTTTGTTGACACAAACCAGATATGTGCTCGAAGTTAGTAATATAATCTTTGAATCTGGCTGGTTAATAGTACAGCTGTCTGGGTATTTTACGGTACCAAATGCTTTCGAATGTCAATGAAACTAGACTAGATGATGAGCCTGTAGATGTGGTGTTCGTCTTACTAGCGATTAAAAAATAAATGACTCAAACATTTTGAAGGGTAGACATCGTGTATCGGAAAATAATCGCGCGTATTACGGGACGGCATGCCACACACGCACCGGACATCACCACATGTCCAGCATTACCCACCGCAGACACTGAACAGACCATCGGACACCATCACTAGCCGACTACGTACGACACTCACTGCAGGTGTTGCAGAAGTACATGCTGATGTTGTCGGTGGTCTCGCAGTTGGCGCAGGGCGTGCGCGCCTCGGTGGAGAACTCGACCAGGAAGCGGAGCAGCACGTCCGCCGGCGGCAGGCTGTTGCCGTCCTTCAGCGCGGTGGTTTTGCTGTGGAGACAAAGGCGGAGCGTCACGGGAGACTCGCACAGACGTCACAGTGCCCGGTGGAGAACCCCACCAGTCGTGCCTTTACTGTCGAAAGGGGTGTCACGGGGGATACGCCCAGACGCCACAGTGCCTGGTGGAGAACCCCACCGGTCGTGGCTTTACTGTCGAGGGGCGTGTCACGGGGGATACGCCCAGACGGCACAGTGCCCGGTGGAGAACCCCACCGGTCGTGGCTTTACTGTCGAAAGGGGTGTCACGGGGGATACGCCCAGACGTCACAGTGCTCGGTGGAGAACCCCACCGGTCGTGGCTTTACTGTCGAAAGGGGTGTCACGGGGGATACGCCCAGACGTCACAGTGCTCGGTGGAGAACCCCACCGGTCGTGGCTTTACTGTCGAGAGAAGGGTGGAGCGTCACGGGAGACTAGGTCGTGCAATGCAAGTTAGGTGCTATTTCGGCATGAAAACTGGAAATAAATCATACAACAGGAGTGTCTAAATAAGCTTAGCCCACTTAGCTCACCTTATCCTGACCTGGCTTCGGGTCACTTAACAGAGGTCAAGCAAATTTGATAAGAAACTTCTACTCACATTTCTGCATGCACACCAAGGAAAATGCGATTACAATAACATACATAATGACTGACCTAACATGACCTGAGGTTGAAACTTGCACGTCAAATGCGAAAAAAATCAAGGGCAAGGTACTGAAAATTTCGCGGGGTTGCGAGCCGCCATTTTTCCCTACCACGGATAAATCTTCAGTGTGGGGGGGCAAAAATGCCCCCCCCCCCCCTCAAGACGGGCCAGGCTAATGATAAACTCTACGATGGTAAGAATTGCTGATATTAGAAAGAAAACGATCAAATATTGCTCAACATGTGAGGGTATATTTCGCGTTGTTCATTTCAGACCAGAAAAACTTTTCATTCAGGTCTGAAAACGAGGCAACCCGAAATAAAGTCGAACGTTTCTACGCTATTGAACCGTTTCCTTTTTAAGATCAACACGGAGTATCAACATGACATTTGAATGCCAAGACCCATAACGCATCCACTAATAACATTCGCAATACATAGCTTTGTGTCATACGAACATTCTATTCACTGGATATCTTCACTTCCTTACATGTTCATTGCTTTTCTGTAATCAAGACCCCAGATCATGAGCTCATTATAACACACGAGGGCTTCACCTAACCATGGTATGACATGTTCATTGAATGGATGTGGCCAGAATAACCCAAAAAGCACGACGCGCTCGTGCTTAAACCCACTCTCGCCAACTGCTATATTTCAGCTAATTCCAAAGTGTCCACGGGCCGCGTCAGGTGGCTAATGTCAGTCGGCACGGGCCGCGTCAGGTGGCTAATGTCAGTCGGCACGGGCCGTGTCAGGTGGCTAATGTCAGTCGGCACGGGCCGCGTCAGGTGGCTAATGTCAGTCGGCACGGGCCGCGTCAGGTGGCTAATGTCAGTCGGCACGGGCCGCGTCAGGTGGCTAATGTCAGTCGACACGGGCCGCGTCAGGTGGCCAATGTCAGTCGGCACGGGCCGTGTCAGGTGGCTAATGTCAGTCGGCACGGGCCGCGTCAGGTGGCTAATGTCAGTCGGCACGGGCCGCGTCAGGTGGCTAATGTCAGTCGACACGGGCCGCGTCAGGTGGCTAATGTCAGTCGACACGGGCCGCGTCAGGTGGCCAATGTCAGTCGGCACGGGCCGTGTCAGGTGGCTAATGTCAGTCGGCACGGGCCGCGTCAGGTGGCTAATGTCAGTCGGCACGGGCCGCGTCAGGTGGCTAATGTCAGTCGGTACGGGCCGCGTCAGGTGGCTAATGTCAGTCGGCACGGGCCGTGTCAGGTGGCTAATGTCAGTCGGCACGGGCCGCGTCAGGTGGCTAATGTCAGTCGACACGGGCCGCGTCAGGTGGCTAATGTCAGTCGGCACGGGCCGCGTCAGGTGGCTAATGTCAGTCGGCACGGGCCGCGTCAGGTGGCTAATGTCAGTCGGCACGGGCCGCGTCAGGTGGCTAATGTCAGTCGGCACGGGCCGCGTCAGGTGGCTAATGTCAGTCGGCACGGGCCGTGTCAGGTGGCTAATGTCAGTCGGCACGGGCCGCGTCAGGTGGCTAATGTCAGTCGGCACGGGCCGTGTCAGGTGGCTAATGTCAGTCGGCACGGGCCGCGTCAGGTGGCTAATGTCAGTCGGCACGGGCCGTGTCAGGTGGCTAATGTCAGTCGGCACGGGCCGCGTCAGGTGGCTAATGTCAGTCGGCACGGGCCGTGTCAGGTGGCTAATGTCAGTCGGCACGGGCCGCGTCAGGTGGCTAATGTCAGTCGGCACGGGCCGTGTCAGGTGGCTAATGTCAGTCGGCACGGGCCGCGTCAGGTGGCTAATGTCAGTCGGCACGGGCCGCGTCAGGTGGCTAATGTCAGTCGGCACGGGCCGCGTCAGGTGGCTAATGTCAGTCGGCACGGGCCGCGTCAGGTGGCTAATGTCAGTCGGCACGGGCCGTGTCAGGTGGCTAATGTCAGTCGGCACGGGCCGCGTCAGGTGGCTAATGTCAGTCGGCACGGGCCGCGTCAGGTGGCTAATGTCAGTCGCCACGGGCCGCGTCAGGTGGCTAATGTCAGTCGGCACGGGCCGCGTCAGGTGGCTAATGTCAGTCGGCACGGGCCGCGTCAGGTGGCTAATGTCAGTCGGCACGGGCCGTGTCAGGTGGCTAATGTCAGTCGGCACGGGCCGTGTCAGGTGGCTAATGTCAGTCGGCACGGGCCGTGTCAGGTGGCTAATGTCAGTCGGCACGGGCCGCGTCAGGTGGCTAATGTCAGTCGGCACGGGCCGTGTCAGGTGGCTAATGTCAGTCGGCACGGGCCGCGTCAGGTGGCTAATGTCAGTCGGCACGGGCCGTGTCAGGTGGCTAATGTCAGTCGGCACGGGCCGTGTCAGGTGGCTAATGTCAGTCGCCTTGGTAGACGCTTGTGGCATGCCGGACCCGGCCTATTGAGCACACAGACGACGACCGACGGTGGAACCTGTCTCCCGTCGTTAGTACCGCTCGGAAAGTCCTCGCAGGTCGGCAAATATCGACGGTGGCATCAGTCTCCCCGCCGTCAGTACCGCTCGGCAAGCCTTCGCAGGTCGGCAAATATCGACCGTGGTATCAGTCTGCCCGCTGTCAGTATCACTGGGAAGCCTTCGCAGGTCGGCAAATATCGACGGTGGCATACGCATGATATATGCAGGCTATGTGGCATATGCAAGTGCGCGCATCATCTAGAGACGGTACTGTTTCTTCGACAGACAATAGAGGTGGGGTTCCACCTACAGACAGCACATGCGGATAGTCTCGCCTGCGGACAACACAGGTAGACAGCGTCACTTGGTTGGTTACTTGGGTTTAAGGGCGCATCGACTGCGTTGGTCATACAGCGCCCATAGACAGCGTCACCTGCAGACAGTACATGTGGGCAGCCTCACCTGCAGACGGTACAGGTAGATACTCATCTTCGGACGGTACAGGTAGACAACATCACCTTCAGACGGTACAGGTAGATAACCCCACCTGCAGACGGTACAGGTAGATAGTCCCACCTACAACGATACACACAGGTGCGGACAGGCATACTCACCTGCAGACGGTGCAGACAGGCACTCACCTGCAGACGGTACAGGTGAGGCGACCGTCGACCACACGAACTCGCAGACACTTGGCGCAGAATGAGTGGAAACAGACCAGCAGACATGGCTCCTCGTACACCTGTGGATGACAGGGCCATAATCCGACCGACGCGCCGCCGCCATACAGACAGATGGTGAACCGCAACCAGACAGACCCACATACAACACACTATGCTCACACCACACAGTCTGCTGAAACGACATGGCATGTACCAATGTCATAAACACACAACAGTAATGCCCTGTATGATAAAACACAGCGGCCAAGATGAACAAGCTGCATGGCCCAGCATAAAGCATCTGGCTACCTAGTCATACACCGGACAGGAGTTGATTATCTAGTCACACAGCAGGTAAATGAGAGGTTACACATGGTTACACAGTGGGCGATGAGCGAGTTACCTGGTTACATAGCAGGTAGATGAGAGGGATTCCTGGCAATATGGGTAGTTGAGCGAGTTACCTGGCTACATAGCAGGCAGATGAGCGGGTTACTTCGCTACATAACGGGCAGATGAGCGGGTGACCTGGTTACATAGCGGGCAGATTACCTGGTGCAGCGAGCAGGTGAGGCTTACCTGGTTATATACCGGGCAGATGAGAGGGTTACCTGGTACAGTTGTCAGATCAGCAGGTTGCCTGGTTACATGACGGGCAGATGAGTGGATTACCTGATTGCATAGCGGGGAGGTAAGCGGGTTACCTGGTTATATACCGGGCAGGTGAGCGGGTTAGCTGGTACAGATGGCAGATGAGCAGGTTGCCTGGCTACATAGCGGGCAGATACACGGGTTACCTGGCTATATAGTGGACAGATGAGTGAATTTCCTGGTTACATAGTGGACAGATGAGCGAGTTACCTGGCTACATAGCGGGCAGGTGAGAGGGTTACCTGGTTACATACCGGGCAGATGAGATGGTTGCCTGGTACAGTGGGCAGGTGAGCGGGTTACCTGGTTGCATAGCGAGCAGATGAGCGGGTTACCTGGTTGCATAGCGAGCAGATGAGCGGGTTACCTGGTTGCATAGCGAGCAGATGAGCGGGTTACCTGGTTGCATAGCGAGCAGATGAGCGGGTTACCTGGTTGCATAGCGAGCAGATGAGCGGGTTACGGCAGAGCTCGTCCACGGAGTTTGGCAGAAGGTCGTCCATACTCGACGTGATGATACCCCCAGCCATCACGGGCGCTGCTACGACAGGTCACACGGTGCGGCTGGAAAATACCACCCGTCGTCACGTGGTCACCCTAGGTCATCGCACGCCACTGACGCCACAGTTCACACGGTGTGGCTGGAAAATATGCACATACCACAGGTCACCTCACAACAACATTCTGATACATACCACAGATTACCTGGCAACTACTAAACAAAACCCTCAACTCATCAAGCGCCCAAAAAATCCATCCATTGAGGGTCCTTCTGGCTCATGATTGAAGGACCAAGCTTGGTAAACAGTGTGATCATTTCTCCACTCAAACCCGCTGACAGTTTGCAGCTTTAAATCTGAAGGAGTCACACACATGCATGTAGCATGTTTATACCATACCTTCCCACCATAGGCCATCCCGCGAATCGCCGCGGGCCCGCTATTACCCAAGGTTTGTGTGCATCGTTGCCTTGCCTGTCGGGGCTCGGTGGACGGAAAGGTTCACGGGTGCGGAAAACAGGCTGGTGGATACAAGTGTACCCGCACACCCATGAAGAAGTGGCACACCCCTGACTTTGCTCCGTTGGAAGGATGCAATACGATTTACGGTTGGACGCCCCAGGGTATCATGTGCTTAATGCTGTAAGTGTCTGCTTCAGCTAAATCCAATTAACGTGTTGGATGAGCTTGGCTATCTCTTCAATAGATAGCCAAGAGTCACCTCGGGTGGTGTGAAACTTGGTTATCTCCGGCATCCGGTCAATACCGAAAAGGAGCTACAGTGCTGAAAATTGGAACCGGTATAATGGAGTATATGCTGTGCTATGGAGAGAGGGGTGTTGAAACATCAAGAGAAATCAGCCAGCAAAAAGAAACAAAGTCGCTGGCATTGCACAGATACAAGCTGACGTTCTGTTGTTGAAGATTGGTACCGGCTGATTCACTGGAACTGTTACCATGGTTACCCGAGAAATTTACCTACGTCACAGCGACCGACGCCAGGACTCAGCAGCGAGTCACACTGGCTTCCCAGCTGAGAAGCCACGGATACACCGGTCTGCTTGGACCGGTGCCAGGACTTAGCAGCGAGTCACGTTGGCTTCCCAGCTGAGAAGCCACATATAATGATACACCAGTCTGCTTTGAACGATTGCCCGTCTCCGTGCAGCCACAAGTGTGCCAAACAGCAGCTCGGTAGGTCATAATCCAGACAGTTGTTCGCAGGAACACCTGCAATGTTTCGTCGAAAGCCCAAACGATGCCCGAAGGCCAGCTGTCCACTTCCTGTTAATGTTCCACCTCCCGGAAGCCGTAAAAGAGAGCGTCCGATGGAAACACAATTGTATCCGGTTCTAGTATGGCGATCTATTATGCCGAGACTGGTATCGGCTGCCGAGTGACAAGGAAGTGCTCTGAAGCCGATGGTCATTGCTTGCTCTGCGCTGTTTATAACAATCGCTGAATGAGTAGATCCAGAAGCCTGATGAATGTTCAGATTTCCACGTGCCGGCACCTTTGCCCGAACCGATCAGCAGTCTTCACCGCCCTCAGCAACGTACCAACTTCCGCGGCACTACCGGTAAGCTTCGAGTTCAAATCCAAGCGTTGCCAGGACTACTTTTCATGGATGTGTCCTACCACTTACCGGATAAATACTGGTTCCGTAGCGATGTGCTAATAAACAAGCCACCTCTCTGTCAAACCATGAAATTTCCGCCAAATGGCGGCATGATCTGCATTGAAGAGATCAAGTCCAGACCTTCGCAAGCATGAGCAGCAGATGGTCACGGAAGTCCATTATGGGCACCACTGCCAACGGACGGGTGAAAGCAAGGCATCTATGTAGAACATTTCCTCTACGAGCAATACTTGAAAATTAACAGCGTAAACCGTTTTTCTAGCCGTGCTTCGTCGTTGACAGCGCACCTGGCACCGACACGGGACGACCACGGCCCGTGGCAGCCGGTACGTCGCCTCCGCAGAGTCGGCCCCGACAGACTGGACTCGAGTCGCTGTTTCGAGTGCACCGATTCCGCCTCGGCCTCGGCCGAATCGCGCCCACCATCGGCGAGCGCATCATCACAAAACGTCGCACGACACACTTGGCCGGCCGTCGTGTTCGTCGGCAATCTGATCGGTACGGCACCGGCCGGTCGTGCCGCACCGACACGAGCCAACCTGATCAGCACCACCGCTGGACGGCCACGGACCGACGAGTCGCGCACCGTGTTCCCGTCAGCACTGGAAAAGGCCATGCACTTTGGCATTAACAGCCTTCCGGAGCGCACACACACCGAGACCCAGAGCTGGACACACCTCCCGACCGCTGACCGGACACACCTCCGGGCCGTGGACCGGACACACCTCCCGACCGTGGACCGGACACACCTCCCGACCGTGGACCGGACACACCTCCCGACCGTGGACCGGACACACCTCCCGACCGTGGACCGGACACACCTCCCGGCCGTGGACTGGACACACCTCCCGGCCGTGGACCGGACACACCTCCGGGCCGTGGACCGGACACACCTCCCGACCGTGGACCGGACACACCTCCCGGCCGTGGAGTGGACACACCTCCCGGCCGTGGACTGGACACACCTCCCGACCGCTGACCGGACACACCTCCGGGCCGTGGAGTGGACACACCTCCCGACCGTGGACCGGACACACCTCCCGGCCGTGGACTGGACACACCTCCCGGCCGTGGACTGGACACACCTCCCGGCCGTGGACTGGACACACCTCCCGGCCGTGGACTGGACACACCTCCCGGCCGTGGACCGGACACACCTCCGGGCCGTGGACCGGACACACCTCCCGACCGTGGACCGGACACACCTCCCGGCCGTGGACCGGACACACCTCCCGGCCGTGGACTGGACACACCTCCCGGCCGTGGACTGGACACACCTCCCGGCCGTGGACTGGACACACCTCCCGGCCGTGGACCGGACACACCACCCGGCCGTGGACCGGACACACCTCCCGGCCGTGGACTGGACACACCTCCCGGCCGTGGACCGGACACACCTCCCGGCCGTGGACTGGACACACCACCCGGCCGTGGACCGGACACACCTCCCGGCCGTGGACTGGACACACCACCCGGCCGTGGACCGGACACACCTCCCGGCCGTGGACTGGACACACCTCCCGGCCGTGGACCGGACACACCTCCCGGCCGTGGACTGGACACACCTCCCGGCCGTTGACTGGACACACCACCCGGCCGTGGACCGGACACACCTCCCGGCCGTGGACTGGACACACCACCCGGCCGTGGACCGGACACACCTCCCGGCCGTGGACCGGACACACCTCCCGGCCGTGGACTGGACACACCTCCCGGCCGTGGACCGGACCCACTTCCCGACCGTGGACCGGACCCGCCTCCCGGCCGTGGACCGGACACACCTCCCGGCCACTGACCGGACACACCTCCCGACCGTGGACCGGACACACCACCAGGCCGTGGACTGGACACACCACCCGGCCGTGGACCGGATACACCACCCGGCCGTGGAGTGGACACACCTCCCGGCCGTGGACCGGACACACCTCCCGGCCGTGGAGTGGACACACCTCCCGGCCGTGGACCGGACACACCTCCCGACCGTGGACCGGACACACCTCCCGGCCGTGGAGTGGACACACCACCCGGCCACTGACCGGACACACCTCCCGACCGTGGACTGGACACACCACCCGGCCGTAGACTGGACACACCTGGCCGTGGATTGAACACACCCGGCCGTGGACTGGACACACCTCCCGGCCGTGGACCGGACACACCTCCCGGCCGTGGACCGGACACACCTCCCGGCCGTGGACTGGACACACCACCTGGCAGTGGACAGGACACACCTCCCGACCGTGGACCAAACCCGGTAGACAGGACACACCTCCCGACCGTGGACCGGACACACCTCCCGGCCGTGGAAGGACACACCACCCGGCCGTGGACCGGACCCACCTCCCGGCCACTGACCGGACACACCTCCAGACCGTGGACTGGACACACCACCTGGCAGTGGACCGGACACACCTCCCGGCCGTGGAGTGGACACACCACCCGGCCACTGACCGCACACCTCCCGACCGTGGACTGGACACACCACCCGGCCGTAGACTGGACACACCTGGCCGTGGATTGAACACACCCGGCCGTGGACTGGACACACCTCCCGGCCGTGGACCGGACACACCTCCCGGCCGTGGACCGGACACACCTCCCGGCCGTGGACTGGACACACCACCTGGCAGTGGACAGGACACACCTCCCGACCGTGGACCGGACACACCTCCCGGCCGTGGAATGGACACACCACCCGGCCGTGGACCGGACCCACCTCCCGGCCACTGACCGGACACACCTCCCGACCGTGGACCGGACACACCTCCCGGCCGTGGACCGGACACACCTCCCGGCCGTGGACTGGACACACCACCCGGCCACTGACCGGACACACCTCCCGGCCGTGGACTGGACACACCTCCCGGCCGTGGACCGGACACACCTCCCGGCCGTGGACCGGACACACCTCCCGGCCGTGGACTGGACCCACCACCTGGCAGTGGACAGGACACACCTCCCGACCGTGGACCGAACCCACCTCCCGGCCGTGGACCGGACCCACCTCCCGACCGTGGACTGGACACACCTCCCGGCCGTGGACCGGACCCCCTCCCGGCCGTGGACTGGACACACCTCCCGGCCGTGGACCGGATACACCTCCCGACCGTGGACCGGACACACCTCCCGGCCACTGACCGGACACACCTCCCGACCGTGGACTGGACACACCTCCCGGCCGTGGACCGGACACACCTCCCGGCCGTGGAGTGGACACACCACCCGGCCGTGGACAGGACACACCACCCGGCCGTGGAGTGGACACACCTCCCGGCCGTGGACCGGACACACCTCCCGCCGTGGACCGGACACACCTCCCGGCCGTGGAATGGACACACCACCTGGCAGTGGACAGGACACACCTCCCGACCGTGGACTGGACACACCACCCGGCCGTGGACTGGACACACCACCCGGCCGTGGACTGGACACACCACCCGGCCGTGGACCGGACACACCTCCCGGCCGTGGACTGGACACACCACCCGGCCGTGGACAGGACACACCACCCGGCCGTGGAGTGGACACACCTCCCGGCCGTGGACCGGACACACCTCCCGCCGGGAGGGACACACCTCCCGGCCGTGGACCGGACACACCTCCCGGCCGTGGACCGGACACCTCCCGGCCGTGGACTGGACACACCTCCGGCCGTGGACCGGACCCACTTCCCGACCGTGGACCGGACCCGCCTCCCGGCCGTGGACCGGACACACCTCCCGGCCACTGACCGGACACACCTCCCGACCGTGGACCGGACACACCACCAGGCCGTGGACTGGACACACCACCCGGCCGTGGACCGGACACACCACCCGGCCGTGGAGTGGACACACCTCCCGGCCGTGGACCGGACACACCTCCCGGCCGTGGAGTGGACACACCTCCCGGCCGTGGACCGGACACACCTCCCGACCGTGAACCGGACACACCTCCCGGCCGTGGAGTGGACACACCACCCGGCCACTGACCGGACACACCTCCCGACCGTGGACTGGACACACCACCCGGCCGTAGACTGGACACACCTGGCCGTGGATTGAACACATCCGGCCGTGGACTGGACACACCCCCGGCCGTGGACCGGACACACCTCCCGGCCGTGGACCGGACACACCTCCCGGCCGTGGACTGGACACACCACCTGGCAGTGGACAGGACACACCTCCCGACCGTGACCGGACACACCACCCGGCCTAGACAGACACACCTCCCGACCGTGGACCGGACACACCTCCCGGCCGTGGAATGGACACACCACCCGGCCGTGGACCGGACCCACCTCCCGGCCACTGACCGGACACACCTCCCGACCGTGGACTGGACACACCACCTGGCAGTGGACCGGACACACCTCCCGGCCGTGGAGTGGACACACCACCCGGCCACTGACCGCACACCTCCCGACCGTGGACTGGACACACCACCCGGCCACACGGCACACCCCCACCGGGAGCAGTGACGAACCTCCGGCGGGAGGAACCACCGGCCAGACCACACCCCACCGTGACGGAAACCGCCGTAGACTGGACACACCTGGCCGTGGATTGAACACACCCGGCCGTGGACTGGACACACCTCCCGGCCGTGGACCGACACACCTCCCGGCCGTGGACCGGACACACCTCCCGGACGTGGACTGGACACACCACCTGGCAGTGGACAGGACACACCTCCCGACCGTGGACCGGACACACCTCCCGGCCGTGGAATGGACACACCACCCGGCCGTGGACCGGACCCACCTCCCGGCCACTGACCGGACACACCTCCCCGACCGTGGACCGGACACACCTCCCGCTGTGGACCGGACACACCTCCCGGCCGTGGACTGGACACACCACCCGGCCACTGACCGGACACACCTCCCGGCCGTGGACTGGACACACCTCCCGGCCGTGGACCGGACACACCTCCCGGACGTGGACCGGACACACCTCCCGGCCGTGGACTGGACCCACCACCTGGCAGTGGACAGGACACACCTCCCGACCGTGGACCGAACCCACCTCCCGTCCGTGGACCGGACCCACCTCCCAACCGTGGACTGGACACACCTCCCGGCCGTGGACCGGACCCCCCCCGGCCGTGGACTGGACACACCTCCCGGCCGTGGACCGGATACACCTCCCGACCGTGGACCGGACACACCTCCCGGCCACTGACCGGACACACCTCCCGACCGTGGACTGGACACACCTCCCGGCCGTGGACCGGACACACCACCCGGCCGTGGACTGGACACACCACCCGGCCGTGGACAGGACACACCACCCGGCCGTGGAGTGGACACACCTCCCGGCCGTGGACCGGACACACCTCCCGCCGTGGACCGGACACACCTCCCGGCCGTGGAATGGACACACCACCTGGCAGTGGACAGGACACACCTCCCGACCGTGGACTGGACACACCACCCGGCCGTGGACTGGACACACCACCCGGCCGTGGACTGGACACACCACCCGGCCGTGGACCGGACACACCACCCGGCCGTGGACTGGACACACCACCCGGCCGTGGACAGGACACACCACCCGGCCGTGGAGTGGACACACCTCCCGGCCGTGGACCGGACACACCTCCCGCCGTGGAGTGGACACACCTCCCGGCCGTGGACCGGACACACCTCCCGGCCGTGGACCGGACACACCTCCCGGCCGTGGAGTGGACACACCACCCGGCCACTGACCGGACACACCTCCCGGCCGTGGACTGGACACACCTCCCGACCGTGGACCGGACACGCCTCCCGGCCGTGGACCGGACACACCTACCGGCCGTGGACCTGACACACCTCCCGGCCGTGGACCGGACACACCTCCCGACCGTGGACTGGACACACCTCCCGGCCGTGGACCGGACACACTTCCCGACCGTGGACTGGACACACCTCCCGGCCGTAGACTGGACACACCTCCCGGCCGCTGGAGTGGAACGCCTGGCACAAGTCATGGCGGTCGTCACTATCGGCGTCCGCGCAATACAGTCGGCGCAGCTCACCCCCCACACACACACCTGGCGCTCCAACACTGTATCTGGCTACCGTGTCACACGTATCGGTGCTACAGCGAACCGTCACATTTTCCCATGCGACATCATTAGCAGCAGTGCACGTAGGAAGTCGCCTGTGCAGGCGTCCGCTGTTGCTCGTGGTGCTGCACGTGCACACCGACAGCCTACAGCTGTCGTCAGTGCAGCGCGTGGGGCGGGGATGGTCGACGCAGCACTACTGAGGCTTCCTTCTGAGAAATATCCTCGGAGCGACTGATTGGATTCCGCTCAGACTTTGCACCACTAATTGGATACCCTTTCCACGGAAGTAGGAACTGTGCCAAAGTGTTCGTGGCAGGGGAAGCTGCACGAGCAATTTTGTAGTTGATTCTTGTCATGCAACACCGTCAGGATCAATGTTAAACTCGACCAAAGCTGAGGAGGCCGCTGAACCCTCCGTCCCTCTTCCCCCACCAGGTTCCTACGCTCATGGTTCTTTCCGCAGCTGTTGGTATGCAAATACCAGGCCATGTTACGTCACGAAGATAAAACGTTGAAGGAGGAAATACCTCTGGTTATCTATCCACATAATTTGCTAATTTTCACAGTATATACTCGTACGATGGGATCGAATGCCGAATGTATGACTTTTGCAGTGTTTGAAGATGATCGACAAGTAGGCCGACATATTGGTGCAGGTCACTGACCTGGTCTCACTGGCAAAGTTGGTCTTGGGTACCGTTTATTTTGGTCCGCGAGTATTCCGGGGCCATTTGGCCCTGAATTCGAAATAAGCTGCAATCTTCCTTCCAAGACACTGGAAATAAAAGTGTGGAGCAAAACGTCAGAGCTTCCATATATGAGGTGATAAGCTTGGCCTGTCTTCAGCCATACTCCTTCCATCCAAGTGTGACATGATACACCAAGACTGCAACACATACATATGAGACACTATGGAATACTGCCAAAATGTTGAAGTGCATACAACTTCTAGATTGGGTACGGACCACATTTAAAGTCGAAAATCCTCAATTTAAAAAAAAAAATTCACTCCGACCTGTTGATGTTCCGACCCGTCCGATATTCATGGAAGATGAATAAAAACGTAGCATGACAAATTGAAGATCAATTTCAAAAGCTCGTCGCAAGCAAGGCACTCATCTTTTTTTCGTTTCCCTAGCATGTCAAATTTGAAAACGCGACAGGGAACCGCAGAATCCCACCCTCACCCCATCCGTGCACTGGGGAATGTGGAACAACGTCTTGGCTGGGCGAGGGTTAATATACATACGTGAAAATTCCTCGCGACCGCGCGAGGGCTGATAAACCCATGGGGAAATTCCGCCGTGGCCGACCGGGAATTGATCTTCACATATGGGGACATTCTGCCGTAACCGGGCGAGAGTTAACATACGCACATTGGAAAATTCCGCCGTGACCGGGCGAGAGTTGATATACACATGAAGAAATTTCGAAGACTGCTGGCGTAAGACGCTCCACAGAACTCATCGAAAACCGAGCAGAAAATCTGCTCCCATTTGTAGTATGCAGGCTGGATATATTGGACACGTGGGAAGTAGGTGCTCTCAAAGCCCACGTGCATGGCTGGTGACCCTGGGAATCTTCATTCATCACCTGGAACATCGAAACAACTGGGCATCATAATCTAGCCGAAATGCAACGGAAACAATTTTTATGTTGCAAAAAGGATACATGCAAATGTCGGACATGGTTCTCACTTAGGAATAATTATGGTGTCTTGGGTGACCTTGGGCGACGTTTCATTACAATATCGTGGGCAATACAATATTACAATACAATATTGCAATATTATATACAATTATGGGCAGTGATGCAGGGGCAGGGGAGTGAGCTACCTTCGGGAGCCTTACTACTGAACATTGTGGGCAGGGACGCGGGAGTGAGCTACCTTCGGGAGCCTTACCACTGAACATTGCGGGCAGGGACGCAGGAGTGAGCTACCTTCGGGAGGCTTACCACTGAACATTGTGGGCAGGGACGCGGGAGTGAGCTACCTTCGGGAGCCCAGTGACGGCGCTGACGGCCGCCGTCGGTCGCCTGGAGACAGCCCTCTACGATCGCTCGGGAGCAAGGACGGGTAGCCGTTGCTCCTGATCTCGCCAGCGGAACCTTCCATCACAGCCACAACAGCAGGCGCATCGCCAAGGTCAGCTGTGCTGCTATCGTGGTGGTGGATTTGTGCTTTAGGGCGCATCGACTGCGTTGGTCATTTTGCGCCCATAACTCACCTGTCATAACATTATTGTTAGGCGATGGGTCTTAGGTCATATCAGAGTGCTTGTGGTGGGCGGTATACTATGTCAAAATTTACTTGTTTCAGGTATGTAAATATATCCCCAGATGCTACGATCTGAGAATCATCGGCCAGCATTTGTCGCAGCGTCATATCAATACTTCGAAGCCCAAGATATCTGCGACGTGCAGGTTCCAGTCCAGGACAGCCAACAAGTACGTGATATACTGTGAGTGGAGTAGCACAGCGTGGGCACAGAGGGCGGTCACTTGCCGTCAGCAGGTACCTGTGTGTAGCAAGTGTATGGCCGATCCGAAGACGGCACAGCGCAACCTCCTCTCTTCTTTGTGTGCGAAATGAGGACTCCCACGTTCCGAGTAATGGTTTTACTAGCTTCAGTTTGCTAGTTTTCGTGTTCCAAGAGCATTGCCATTTTCGGTCAATAAGGGATGATATTGATGCCTCGAAGTCGCTAGGGGAAGGGCCATGCGCGACCTGCGGACACCGTTTGCAGCTCTCTTCGCCACCAAATCAGCAGCCTCGTTGCCAGCTAGGCCTACGTGGCTTGGGATCCACATCAAAGTGACGTTGACTTCCCCATCATTAAGATAAATCAAGGTAGTCGCGATGTCATGTACAATGTGGTGGTCATGGCTAAATGCTTTCTGAGCCAGCAGGCTACTCAGAGAGTCAGTGAGAATTAAATGGCTTTTGTCACGGGTTCTGTCGTCATACTTAATAAAACGAAGGGCCTGTAGGATGGCGTATAGTTCTGCCGTAAAAATTGATGAGTGATTAGGGAGTCTAAATGATTCGATGTGCGACTGACATACAAAAGCACATCCTACGCCGCTACTGAGTTTTGATCCGTCGGTGTAGATCCGCACGGTGTCCGTATATGAATTGATTCTGCTTAATGCGCGCAAACGGGAGTCAGCTGTGCTAATATCATCCTTCCGGATATCACTCAACGAGAGGTCCAAGGCGACCTCGATCCACCGCCAAGTGGGCGTAGGTGAGACACGGAACAATGCTATGCACTTTGGCTTAATCTTGCATTCGCGAAGCGAGTGGGCAATGCGTAGACTAAATGGCAGTATATATTTCCTTGTATTCGGTCGTGGAGTACTTACAGTAGAAAATACCCACGAATATGTTGGATGCTGTGGATTTTGTGCCAACTTACAGGCGTATTTTAAACCCAGTTTTTCACGTCGCAATGATAAAGGAGGTTCGTTAGCCTCAGCAAGGACGCTTTCAGTCGGCGAAGTTCGAAACGCACCTGTGGTAACGCGGAGAGCGGCGTGGTGCAAAACATCAAGCATACGTTTCGTGGTCTGAGAAGCACCATCATAGATAAAACATCCATAGTCAAGCCGTGAACGGATCAAAGAACGATACATGAGAAGCAAAACGCTACGATCCGCTCCATATGAGCAGCGCGATACTACTTTTAAGAGCTGAAGCCCTTTGGTACCGCTGTCCTTCAGCCGTGTGATGTGTTCCTTATAAGTACTCCGCCTGTCCATTTGTATCCCTAGAAATCCCTAGAAATCAGCGCCACCGTGTGGCGACTACCGCGCCCTGAGCAAGGTGACTGTCGGACCGCTACCCACTGCCCTACCTGCATGACTTTGTGCTAACCTCCGCAGATGCTGTGTTCTACAAGCTGGATCTGGACCACACTTCCCAGTGGAGCTGTGTGACATGAACAAGACCAACATCACCACACCGTTCAGAGCATACAAGGTCATCTGCATGCTGGTAGGCCTAAATAATGCTGCAAAAACCTTCCAGAGGTTCATGGACCAAGCACTGTGAGGCCTCCTGGCTTGCTTCATCTATATTGACGATATCCTCATGGCAAGCCAGACCCCCAGCAACCATCGCAAGCCCTTGCAGCTTGTCTTCAAGCAGCTACAGGACTACAGCCTGGTTGTCAATCACCAGAAGTCTGCGCTGGGCACCCCTGGATTGGACCACACCAAAACCAACATTCATTGGTATTATAGTGCTTGGAGGTGTTTTAATTTTTTTTTTTTTTTTTTGGGGGGGGGAGAATACCACATTTATGAACATGATTCAGAAGATGCAACCACTTGTTTTCTTGGACTGTGTTTACCTTTCGGTCGAGAATAGTGGTTATTCCAATACTGTGTCATACATGCCACACTGCTGTTCTCTGTGCCATAACTTATCCATCTTTCACCTGGCATTTCTCATATGTGATTAAGGGGAAATTCAACACTCCATGCAGCTGATTCAACACTTATTCATGTTGAAGATGCTGGTTTTCCTCCTCTTTGCCACATATATTGGCAATGACATGACATGGGAAGAAAATGGTTGCTACTGGGATGGATGGCAGTGGTCAGGACATTCTGGATGGATGATGTCATAACCTGAACATCTCTGTTGCCATTTAGGATTGCTCAGATTTAATATATTAGTTTATATTAGTTTAGATTGGATTGAATTTGATTAGGTTAGAATATGTTAGGTTTTCATATTTAATCATTATTTCTTGCTGTACTTCTTGAAATGATCAAGCCAAAGCAGGTGTGTCACTGAAGCAGAAGTCAGCTGAAGGGGTCAGAAAAGTTGTTAGCATGCCTTTCCTGATTATGTTCATCAGTGTGAGAACAGCTTCAGTGTGTGCAGGTTGTGATCCAATTCCATATATCATTCAATTTTCTTTATGAAACAATCGGCAAGTTTGGACCTTTTAGATGTCACTCCAATGGAAATGACTTGCCCTAATTGTGTGAAGGTTTGCCAGTTTCAAGAAGAGGCAGTATTATTGCAGTTTAAGGTAACTATGAGCCAAGCTTTGCACACATTTTTACCTTATGAAGCATACAAAGGGGTTAGGTTTGGTTAAGTTAGGTTATGTTTTTTGTGGTAAGCTAGACAAAAAATTTCAAGTTTTTGTTTTGAAATTTTTCCACAAAAACTTTGATTTTTTCTTCAAAAACAGTTTGGACTAGCCTAGGTTAGGTTAGGTTTTTGAACTTGAAAACATTTGATATTTTTTGTTTTGAAAATGTTCTATTTCTTTTTTAGGTTGCTTTCTTTCATGGAAGGTTAGGCTAGGCTAGGTTAAGTTGTATTACATTTGTTTCTTTATTTTGAACATTATTTCAGGTAAATTTTTAATAAAAGGTGTTTTGGAATTTTTTGGAATTGTTTTTCAGAATATGATGTTTATGAATGTGACTAAGTAGATGCAACCAGTCATTTTTTGGTGCTGATGCCTACTTTTCAATGTGAACGATGACATCACATTGGTACGGTGTGATGATGTCATAGGTATGGCACTGAGGCTTTGACTGGCCAATGCTACAAATGGTTCAGATACCTTAATGAGATGGTTGAAGTAGCTTAACCTAACCTAACCTAATGGTGCATTATATAAATTAGAGCTATGATAAACCAAGAGGTAAGCAGGTTAGGTTAGGTTGGGTTAGGTTAGGTTAGGTTAAGCTACTTCGACCATCTCATTATGGTATGTGAACCATGTGTAGCATTAGCCAGTCAACCTAACCTCATGGCACACTATATAAATTCTAGCTATGATAAACCAATAGGTAAGCAGGTTAGATTAGGTTAGGTTATGTTAGGTTAGGCTAGGTTGGGTTAGGTTAGTTTAGGTTAAGCTACTTTGACCATCTCATTAAGGTATGTGAACCATTTGCAGCATTAGCCAGTCAAAGCCTCAGTGCCATACCTATGTCATTACACCATACCAATGTGACGTCATCATCCAAATTGAAATGTAAGCATCAGCACCGAAAATGAGTGGTCGCATCTTCTTAGTCATGTTGATAAACGTCATATTCTGAAAAAGAATTCCCAAAATTCCAAAAAACCACTTCAAATTTACCAAAGAGACACCAGTGTCAGTGCTTTGAGGGCTGGGAGATACACTGCCTTATCAAAGCTTGCTAACTGCCTTATCAAAGCTTTACAAACTACAATCTTAGGGCCATGTTCATCCATCTGAAAACTAGTGACAAGGCCAATGACCAACAGCCAGTGCCATCTCATTAAGGTATGTGCAATGGTTGTAGCATTAACTCACTAGTTGATGCCTCTCTGCTATGCCTATGATAATCACATTGTACCAACATGTCTATGTCTTCATTCAAATTGAAAAGTAAGCATCAGTGCCAAAAATGACTGGGGCATCTTCCAAATCATGTTCATAAATGTGGCATTCTGAAGATTCAAAATATTGCCAAAACATCCTAAAGCACAAACTTAGCCAATAATTTTGCTGCTGATACATTGGGCACTGCCAATGTATTGGGGACTGCCATTGGGCACTGCCATTACACCAGATGTGATGAAAGCAATTAAGGCTAAGAAAGATGCATTCAGAGTATTTAAGGAAGTTTCAAATATCGTAAATCTAAGGTCGTATAAAAAATCTAGAGATGCTGTGAAGCAGAAAATCAGAGCAGCAAAGCGAGCAAAAGAATTGGATTTGGCAAGGAACTGTAATGGGAACAGTAAAAAGTTCTTTTGTTTCTACAAGCTAAGTAAAGTTTCAAGCACAATTGGTCCACTGGAAGTAAATTGGACTATATTGAGTGAGGATGGTGAGATGGTTGAGGAGCTGAGCAAGCAGTTTAAATCAGTGTTTACAGTACAGGATGTGACTAATCTGCCAACTGTGAAACACAGTTCAGTGACAGGTGATCAGATACACGATGTTGATTTCATTGATAGTGATATTGTTTTCAATTATATCAGAAAAATAAAGCCAAACAAGGCAGCAGGACCTGATGGAATTTATGCTAGGGTATTGCAGGAAGCTGAAAAGGAAGTCGTAATTCCATTTAGCATAATATTTTGTAGATCAGTTTCACAAAATGAAATTCCAACAGATTGGAAAAGGGCGAAAGTAGTTCCTATTTTCAAGAAAGGAGAAAGAGGGAAAGTTGAAAACTATAGGCCAGTAAGCCTCACATCCCTAGTCTGCAAGGTACTCGAATCAATTATCAAGGATATAATAGTTAGTTTTCTGGAAGGAAACAGATTGATTCAAGATACTCAACATGGGTTTAGAAAAGGGTGATCGTGTCTCACAAATTTCTTGGACTTTTTGAATTTTGCTACAGAACAATTTGATCAGGGAAATCAGGTTGATGTAGCATATCTTGACTTTAGTAACGCCTTTGACAAGGTACCCCACAAACGGCTAATGATGCAGCTTCAAGTCCATGGTATTGCACGTAGCATCCTAAAATGGATAGAGTTGTGGCTTTCACATAGACAGCAGAGTGATGCTAAATGGTACAAAGTCATCATGACAAAATGTTCTTAGTGGAGTCCCCCATGGGTCGGTATTGGGGCCACTATTGTTCATTATATATGTGAATAGCATTGAATGTGGCCTAAGCAGTAAGGTTTTGAAATTTGCGGATGATTTGAAGATCTTTAGGGCAATAACAGGGCACAGTGAGCAGGTTTTGCTGCAGAAAGACTTAGACGAGCTAGTGAAGTGGTCCGAAAAATGGCAAATGAAGTTTAATTTTGATAAGTACAAAGTCATGCATGTAGGTAGGCAGCATATGAAGGCTCCATACTTGATGGGTGGCCAAGTACTATCTGTGATTGATTGATTGATTGCTTGGGTTTAGGGGCGCATCAACTGCTACTGGTTATGTCGTGCCCAAGGTACTATCTGTGACTGAGCAGAAGGACTTAGGTGTTATTTTGAACACAAAATTGGGGGCATCAGAACAGACCAAAGAAGCCAGGGAGAAGGCACTAAGAATGCTTGGAGCAATACAGAGGAATGTGTCATACAAAAGTGAGGAGGTCATCAGGAAGCTTTACTGTGCATATGTCAGGCCACATTTGGAATACTGTGTCCAAGCTTGGTCTCCTAGTTATGGGAAAGATTGTTGGCTTTTAGAGAGAGTACAAAAGAGGGCAACAAAAATGGGTAATGGTATAGGCAACCTGGCATATGAGGAAAGATTGAAGAAATTGAATATGTTTTCACTTAGATATAGAAGACTGAGAGGAGATCTCATCAAGGTTTTTAAATTTGTTCATGGTCAGGAACAGGGATATCTCAGGGAAATGTTTGAATTTAACAGAAATGATGCAATTAGAGGTCATCAATTCAAAATTAAAGTTAATCACAGCAGGACAAGGTTAAGACAGTCTTTCTTCACCAACAGGGTAGTACAACACTGGAACCAGCTGCCAGGAACCATTGTGAGTAGCAACACACTGAACATCTTTAAAAACGGCATAGACAATCATTATAAGAATAGGGGGCTTGTTTTTCTGTATTCCAGGGAGGGTTGATCGACAGGGAGGAGATGGGAGTTGGGAGGAGTTTGTAATTGTTGAGTGTGTTATGCAATAGCAAGTGAGTCTCTTATTAAGTCTAAACGCTTTATAACTTTATATAGGGTGTACCTAGCAGTGGATTCAGCACCTTCCTTCGAGATGTGATACTGATGAAATTGTCTATGGTAGCACAATGGGTATGATGGGAGGAGTTTGTAATTGTTGAGTGTATTATGGAATAGCAAGTGAGTCTCTTATTAAGTCTGAACACTATGAATTTGGGTCGGGTGTGCCAAGCAGTGGATTCGGCACCTTCCTTCGGGATGTGATGCTGATGAGATTGTCTTTGGTGGCACGATGGGTATGATGGGAGGAGCTTGTGATTGTTGAGGGTGTTATGCGGTAGCAAGTGAGTGGTGCTAGATAGGCTGGGGTATATAGCTTCCTTGGAACTTGGGATAAGGGATTGATTGGGGTGGGAGTATGTACATTTATAGTACCTTTTCTAGATAAGCTTAACCCAGATGGGCCCCTGTGGCTCTTATTAAGCCTTAATACTTTATGACTTTATGACTGCCAGAGATAATGCTGATCTCAAAATATTGCAATCAATGTTCATTCACAACTGTCATCTCACAATAAACACCCAGGGTTCTTCTTTGTATTTCACATAGTTCACCACCATCATTGGTCATTGCTGCAACTTCCCATTCCATCTTCCCCAGTCACCCTAGATATTGATCTTACATCGGAGCAACCATGTTTAAATAGTGCTTGCTTAACACTGTAATAAACTTTACATTTTGATGTGTTATGTCGGGATACATTTTGTCCGCCAAAACAAGGATGCCTTCACAATTTGGTGTTTCTCATGGTGTTCTAAATTGCATGACTGTATTTTTTACCCATGCATACCTACCACATTGACACACTCCTGACCAGGGTGGGAATTAAGACACTTCTTAAGAAATTGTAACTCTGAAAACATTTTTGCACTCCGGGTTCATACTGGATAGGATGGGCTTCACATGTACTCCGACACAAATGTGGGAACAAAGATATCAATAAAAACAAACACAGAACGACACCCAAAAAAACGCTGGTTATTCCACTTACGGTCACCACTCAAACTAATCACTTTTTGTAGCAGTCAGCAGCCAGACCACAGCTTCACACACTCCATCAATCTCAACCACCGGAATTGCCGACAACAACGAGCCAACAGCAACTTGCAAGATGATGCAAATGCACACTTAGAACACTGTTCTCCGGCTCTGGAGCCGCATCTCGGAATACTTGCGTTCCTGCCACCCTATAGTGGGAAACTTTGACAGTTTTAAGAGACGTCCTCCGGAGTCCCGGAGACCACCGATCAGAATTGGCTGTGTTAGCATTTTCTGTTCTGAAATATGTCTATCGACCAATCATTGCAAGGTATTTTGTATATGACGTCATAACCATTAGCAACTTTGAACGCATGGTTAACAGTGTCCACACAAGTTAACAGTAAACACAAGACCTTGACTGATCCTTTGCTTTGATCACATCCAACTGTGGTGTGTGCGGTAGCGGAGTTGCGTTCGTATTACGTGGGAAATTGGCTGCGTAGGTAGGTATGCGCTCTGAGCCGAGGGTGAAGTGTGAAGTATTTTTGTTTGTTTTGCATATGGCTAGCCTTGTATTGAGACCAACAGTGAAAGGAAAACGCATTTCTCCTGTGAGCAGAGTGGGAAACATACTTTCTGGGTTGGGAGTCGGAGTGCATACCGATTTCTTCCGGAGTACATTTTCATGGACATTATTTTTTTATGCATGGAATCTGTTTACCAGTAACTGACCGGAAAAACCTAAATCAGTACCTACATAATATGCATAAGTAATATCATTCTCATTTTGGGTCAAATAAAATGCCAAAACATACGAACAAAGAAGTGAACAATGGATGGCACCACCCGGCAGTGACCCGTAGTAATCAGCACTGTTTCGTTTCTTATAACTCACAGGAGAAATGCGTTTTCCTTTCACTGTTGGTCTCAGTACAAGGCTAGCCATATGAAAAACAAACAAAAATACTTCACACTTCACCCTCAGCTCAGAGCGCATACCTACATACGCAGCCAATTTCCCACGTAATACGAACGCAACCCCGCTCTCACCTGGTCCTCTCACCTGGTTGGCTACTGCACACGCCACAGTTGGATGTGATCAAAGCAAAGGATCAGTCAAGGTCTTGTGTTTACTGTTAACTTGTGTGGACACTGTTAACCATGTGTTCAAAGTTGCTAATGGTTATGACGTCATATACAAAATACCTTGCAATGATTGGTCGACAGACATATTTCAGAACAGAAAATGCTAACGCAGCCAATTCTGATCGGTGGCCTCCGGGACTCCAGAGGACGTCTCTTAAAACTGTCAAAGTTTTCCACTAAAGGGTGGCAGGAACGCAAGTATTCCGAGATGTGGCTCCAGAGCCGGAGAACAGTGTTCTAAGTGTGCATGCGCATCATCTTGCAAGTTGCTGTTGGCGCATTGTTGTCGGACTGCTGACTGCTACAAAAAGTGATTAGTTTGAGTGGTGACTGTAAGTGGAATAACCAGCGTTTTTTTGGGTGTCGTTCTGTGTTTGTTTTTATTGATATCTTTGTTCCCACATTTGTGTCGGAGTACATGTGAAGCCCATCCTATCCAGTATGAACCCAGAGTGCAAAAATGTTTTCAGAGATAAAATATCTTAAGAAGTGCCTTAATTCCCACCCTGCCTGTGAGTTATAAGACACGGAACAGTGCTGATTACTACGGGTCACCGCCGGGCGGTTCCATCCATTGTTCACTCCTTTGTTCGTATGTTTTGGCATTTGATTTGACCCAAATGAGAATGATATTACTTATGCATATTATGTAGGTACTGATTTAGGTTTTTCCGGTCGGTTACTGGTAAACAGATTCCATGCATAAAAACATAATGTCCATGAAAATGTACTCCGGTATGCACTCCGACTCCCAACCCGGAAAGTAAGTTTCCCACTCTGCTCCTGACAATGGTCTAGAACCAAAAGCTTGAGCTTTTAATAGTGCTAGTTTTATCAATGTCTTTTTCAAAGTCAATTAAGGCAAACTTGATACCTACTTGGTTTATAGGCACCTAATGTC
Source organism: Ashinkailepas kermadecensis (assembly GCA_034440615.1). NCBI lineage: Eukaryota > Metazoa > Arthropoda > Thecostraca > Neolepadidae > Ashinkailepas > Ashinkailepas kermadecensis. The sequence continues at coordinate 72,843 of JAOTOM010003696.1, read as the reverse complement.
ATGTCAATGATGTTCACCACCATGAACTCAATGGGGAAACAAAGACATTTCTTGCAACCAACTTCACTAAAACCTTTCTTAATGGGAAGGTAGGTAGGTAGGCACCCAGATACATACCTAGAACATGTTGATGTAGCTTCGTGAACATGTCTACCAGGTACCAAAAGCAATAGGAGGAAATTCCCAATAAAGCTTCCTATCCCAGTAGCAGTGAGCACTTCCTATTTCCTTATAAAATCAAGGCTATCACCGATGTAGCATTGCCAACTTCTTCGCGTTAACACTGCCACACCATCACAATTCTCAACACTCCAAAAATACACGTCAGATAAACCCTGTGCACGTCCCCATACCTCACGACAATCACCAAATCCTGGCCGCCGAACCTATTCAAGGATTGTGCGATGCGATGTGCAATTTGTATTGTATACCTGCCATATATTGCCAGATTCGTGTCAGTGACGTATTTCATGTGCCACGAACAGTAAAGGGAGCATACGACTAAAAATCCGTTGAGCGCGGGAGGGGGAGGTGGGAACACACCACTCGGGAGTGCTGTGAAGGAATGCCTTGTCCTTTAAGATGGGCGGCCTTTGGCCGTAAAAAATCCGCTAGGTGGGGTTGGGGGAGGGTGGATCATGGGCGCAACCAGGATTTTCTTAACGGGGCGCAAAAATGGTACCGTGGACCTGACGGTAATTTTTTGGGGCTCAACGTGATTCGGAGTGGTCTCGACGGGACCACTTCTCATTTTTAAAAGTCCGTATTGTGGGTTTATATTTCGTGGATCCGGAGTAGTTTTTGCTTTGTGTCTCACCCACATTTTTCGAGCTCCGGCACGTTTTTCTGGTAGTATGATAATTTTGAAGGCATCTGGTGCCTCGACCGGAACGTTTGATGCCCCAACCCAAATTGTGGGACTGCCAACGGGAATGTTAGGTCTCGAGCGCGATGTTTGGGCCCGGGCGCGAGTTCGCGGAGCACATTGTACTTAACAAACGTGGGCACGGCGCACGCAAATTGCGCCGCTGCGCCGCTGCGCCGGCGGCGCACCTTAAAAACCGGCGGCGCAGCGGCGCCGGCGCGAATTCTAAAAAAAAACGGCGCAACGGCGCGCGGCGCAAGTAAAAAATCCGCGCCGCTGTCCGCGCCGCTGCCCAGCTTTAGCGAGCGATAAAAGACGACCTAAGAATCCGACGCGGCAAACACATGTACTTGACTACATGTTACGTGTAGTATTATAAGTAATTATACTAACCATATACATTAGTAAAAGTAACTATCTGTAAAGTTCTATATACATTACTAAAACTTTTAGTAACCTTTAAAACCTTTAAACCTTTAAAACCTTATGATAGCGTTTTGACTTTATAGGGTAATCTGACAGGTCTGAGACTGAGACAGACTCAGACATTGCATTTTTTTTAATATAAAAAAGGTAATAAAAAAAAGTAATTGGGGTCCCATTGTAAAGGCAACACCCCACAGAAACTTCAGTTTTGTTCATTGCAATCCTTCAGAAATAAATAGAAGAAATTGCTCCTAATGGCGCCCTAGGGTTGTCAGGGAGGAGGACATTGGACATTGGACAAGGAGGAGAAGGGCATTGAGTAGAAGGATGAGTAGAGACAGAAACTCAGACTCAGTGGGCTGGGCCAATCTGGCTAAATTTACCGCCGGCCGAGCAATATAGCTCACGGGCCATAGTTTAATCTTTAATGTGAATATAGGTAACTGTGATGCCAACTATAAGCTGTATGTTCAATAAAAATTACTTTTGTATAGCCTAAAACTGTTTTTTTGGGGGCTAAATAGGTAGAAACTTTGGCACTGCACATAGTTTTTGTATAGGCATACTTAATTAATAGCGGCGCGCGGCGCAGCGGCGCAGCGGCGCGGGGCGCAACTGCAGGGGCCAAAAATAGCGGCGCAGCGGCGCGGGCGCAGGTGGGCATCGCCGCCGGCGCAGGGGCGTGGGCGCAAGTACCAAAATTCAGCGGCGCGCCCACCTTTGGTACAGGAAACTAACCACCTTTATAATTGGATTTTAATTGAGATAGCAGTTTTGAAGACCACGTCGAGAAATCACTTACCTCATACTCCGTTCGGTCCAAAACATCTTCCAGCCGAAGTTATAAGGCCTTTTATCATCGGTTTTGGGACATGGACAGATTCGGTGGGCGTTGTGAAAATTCCTTTATATGGAAGCATATGGAAGCAAACAGCATTTCAATGGAAATTACAAGCTAGCGAGCGGGCCTTCCTTAACAAGAACCTCTGCTGCCCTTAACATAATATAAGTACAGTATCTAGTTTACCTGGTACTAATTTCATTCCTCAATGGTAATATATTTCAAACGGAAGGGTATATAAAAGTTATTTGCTTTGTTATTTGCTTTGTTGTTGCTTTGTTGTTATTTGCGCCACTTTCGCCACGAAAACTTTGCGAGTCTATATTGCTGCCAAAGAGTTATATTCCTCTCTTGGCGAACCTTTAGAGGCCTATGATAAAAAATAAATAAACTTTCCAAAATCCCGTTTTTTGAAGTATGGGCATAATATTTCGCAAAACCAATGTCATATTCATCATTTTCAGGTGCCAATACCCCTAATTAGTATGATTGCAGAATTTCGGCAAGGTGGTTAGTTTCGTTTAACTGGTCCCAGCGCGATATTTGGAAGGTCACTCCTCTTCGAAGGGAGGGGGAGTTTGCCACTTTGGTACGCCACTGCGGCTGCTCAACGAGTTTTATTGCAGCCGATGACACCCCTCAGCGCCGAAAAGCCCTTCGAATAATTTTCTTTCGGGACATGTTCTCAATTTCCTGTGCTCGGGTGATTCGATCGAGTCTCGGTGTATTTTTTATGTGGGGGGTCGATTTCTTATTCTTAAAAGCCCCTGCGCGATATTTTAGGCCCCGGTACGATTCTTCGGGATCCCGGTGCGATTTTGTTCGTGCTCCGACACGTTTCTTTCTCGGGAACAGACGGTTTTTGGGTCTTTGGAGGGATTTTGAGGCCGCAATGTCATATTCTGGGCACAAATTGATTTATGGCAGGCCAGCTGCGACTTTTGGAGCTTCGATCAGACCTTTTGGGTCCCCAGCGTGTGCACAGCAGCACGAGTGGATACATCGGCTGGGGGAGGGGTGGGAGCTGGGGGTGTCACGACCCACCCAGCTCCAGGTGTCTGGATCGCTTGGTTGGGTGGTGGTCTGTCCACTTGCCTGGATCTTGCGGTTTTTATGATTGGTTTTACATAACAATTTTGCTGCGAATTTTCTGATAAGGAGATGTTTAATGCGATATGAAGCAAGTCATTTATGTGCATCATTGCTGAGTAATGGGCAACAAAATTATGTCGGATGATTCCTTTCCGAACATCTAAGGACCATTCGAGTATCACTGAAAGTATTATGAGCACCAATTATAAGACTTCAGTATGCTGTCTATCATTAATCTACCTGCAGTGATAGCCAGAGTTCTCCAGAATAATGGACCGTGATTATTGAGCATGCTCAATGATAATAGACTTCAGCAGAATTGTCGGCGATCATCGAAAAAGGCAACCTGATAGCAATTCAATGAGTGGAGTTTATGAGACATCAAAATGCACTTGAACGGCAGAAGCCGTAGTCACTGCTCATCTATCAATGGTCAATGCACAAGGTTAGAAGAGGCCAAATCACTTCATACTAGCGGTCCGACCAGAAATAACCAAGCGCTCCATCATGACACGTTCGTGTTCTTCATCCAGCATATTACATAAATAGCTAGATAAAACACAGTGAAGTTCTGCAAAGATCTGCAGGCATTCATTGCAGATTCTTTGGTATGAAAGTTCATGCCAGGCGAGGTTAGGTCACTAATCTGAGACAATTTTTCGTGAACATGTCCTGGCGGATTTCCGCAGAGTTCTCACTTTTTCCACGTTCGGACCCAATCGATATCATACTATGCATGATACCTTTACGAAATACAGATTACCGGGTCTCACATTCAATCGAAGCTCAACGAGGAGTCGCATGCTCATGTAGTATTCTCTAGCATCTCACTGCATGGCATAGCAAGCCACACAGGACCAATATGCGTCATTGGCTTTGGTGACCCAAGAACGATTCTGCGGCCCCGTGGAAGAAACATGAACGCAAAATCCGAAATAAGCACTTGCAATTACAGTAGAACCAGATTTAACCTACCTTAGCTCCATAATCCGGCGTTGACATCTGGTCAGCAAAGGTCAAAGGTCAGTTCACGAAAGGTACTACAAACTGTTTCATTGGGTAATTTTGGCTGCTGAATGCGAATTCTGTGTCCATTGTCACCCTCTAGCACCGAACCTTATGCGTTTTGGACCCAAAAACCAAAACCCCATATGGACCAATCGTGATTTAGCCTGACTTGCACAGGAGCATGTCAATGCTATAGAAACGTCCCACCCCTCAATATACTTAATCGTCAATGAGAACAACGGTAATATTTATTTCATGAGCAGGTTATGCGATCTATTTCGGTTCAAACTTCACGCGTGCGTAATCTGCCCCAAGCCGCCGGGACAGTTTCCCGAAAAAATCGTCACATTTCAGCGAACCTGACCTGATCTGACGTGTTTTACACCAAATGTTCCGCAAAGAATATCCGCAGGGGTTCGCAAAAATGTGAACCCGCTAGCCACTTCCGTTTACATGATATTTCCGAAAATATAGACTGTGGCTTTTGCTATCCTCCTTGGGCCACGTGACACTCCTCCCCATCGTAAATGTGCATTCATTTTGCATGTTATTTTTGTAAGCACAAGACGGTCGGTTTGGGCGGATCAAGACCGGCTTGGGGGAGGGGGCAGTCTAAAAAGCTGCAGATTTCCAAAAACTGCTCGGTTTTCACCTGCTTTTGGCGTACCGAGTGCTAAACTATTGCTCGTAAGCGTTGCTAAATTGTCTTTAAATCCGGGAATGTCAATTTTGCATATGGAAATAGGACCAAAATTGGACAAAATTTGCCGTGACGTCAGGTCGCTGACCTGACCTCTCATCCAAGTGACATTCGCATGTACTTCAACATGTTGTATTGAATAGCAACATAACTAATGCTCCTAGCTGTAACAGACAGATAATAACCGCAGTTAGATACTATCGTAAAAGGACAAACCAACGTACCAGACACATCCACTCCACGACCCCATCATCCATATGTCGGGATCACGATACCCCCAGTTTACAGCCAGAAACTTCAAACTGGTCAATCCACCACAAAGTCTCACATAATCGCTCCCGCTGAGGTCTCATGTGTGGTGATGCGGGAGGAATGTGGTGGCGTGGAGGTGACCGGGGTGGCAGGTCGGCAGCAGGCGCTTCTGCCGGGGGCGGAGGTGGCGCCTCTTCTGGCTCGTACTGCATGACTCTGCATGACTCTGCCAGGTGGCGTGCGCGCGGTCATCCTACCTGCGAGCGGCGCGCTTCGCTGCGCGATGACAGGCGTCGGGACTTGAGCAGAAGTGACGCGGTGACCGCGGCCGATCGTGTGCTGATTGTGGCCGCATCGGGTCGGACTGGGGTCGGGCTGGGGTCGGACTGGGGTCGGACTGGCATCCCTGGCCCGACGACCTTCTCGTTGGTGACCTGTGGTCACTGTGTGAAGCGGGTGGCGAAGGTGAAGGTTGGGGCGGTCAGCGCCTGTCAGCTCTCGAATGTGCCCTGAATCCTCAGGGTCACCCTTCCTGACCCGTCCACCTTGACTAGGTACTGGTGTAGAGGGTCTTTGCCGTCGGCCGGGTTGTGGGGTGTATGAGGGAGGGGGGGGGGGCTGTGGTTGCGGTTCCTCTCGGGTTGTGTAGCAGAAACCGAAACCAAACTGGGCTGAATCTCCCCTTTGCTTTTAGGCGCCAGTGTGTGTGTGTGTTGTGTTTGATCCCCCACCACCTCCACCTCATTCCCCCAACCCCAGCCGGCCTGGTGTAGTGTGTACAACCCTCCCGTACATGTATTTATATATTGTGCGAGGTCAAAGTTTTGGGAACACTACATCTGCGATTGAGTGCCACTCGCTGAATTATTATGAACATGATGTACCCGAAAAGTTAATGAATATTTATTATCGTCGGTTTGAATGGAACATTCAAACCGTTTGGTTCATTTCGTCCGTTTGGTTTGGAACATTCAACCGTTCAAACCCCAGTTGGAACTATTTGGATGCAAAAAAAACAGTACAATTTTGTGCAATGTACCGCACGAAATAGGGGCCTGTGTACGAAATTGAGCCCCTAGCAGCTTCCGCTGGTCCTTAAAGCTACATAACACACATTCATTCTCCACATTCGCTTATCTCATTCACTCTCTCCTTATTAATTAATCAACTGCTTGGTTCCAAATTAGGCCCCCGCCACCGCCCCCCCCTCCCAAGCGGTGCACAAACACACATCACGGCTGACCCTTGCTCTAATTTGATAGTTATGTGGGTCAAATATTTAAACCATTCAATACCAGCCATAGCTGGCCTCGCCATTATTGGTAGCGTTCCTCGCCTGTACGAGACCTTAATGTTACTTATGATGGGGCTCATTTGTTGGCTTCGAAGGTTCATATATGTGACCTGGTGTCTATGACCGACCTACCTAACCTTATAACAGTTCAGCCCCAGACATCCAACAAACAGCAATTGCCAGCTTCCGTAGCGACCTTATTTGCACACCGGGCTCGAAACCCATCTGCGCCCCTGGATCACAGAGACCAGCGTTTTTTTTTCTGTCAAAGAACCAGTTAATCTTGAACTAATGCCCCAGAAGTGTTCATTTCATCGCTCCCTTTCGCAGTTAAAATGTAACCAACGCAAACGATATTCAAGAATATTAATGCCCTGCACAATTTAGACTGTTTTGGCATCTCACTGCAATCGTTCTGGAGCGTTTGGTTCATAGGGGGACGGCTCGCAGGTCGGCTGCTTCGCTTATCAATTTGCTTTATATGGTAAATTCATTACAGGCAAACATCCAACCATCATGGGTGAATTATCACTTACCATGAAGGGGCCGAGTCATTTATATCGTGAGTACTCTTGTACACCCAGTACCGTCCATGTCTATCTGTCGGTTACTGTCCGACCACTATCCGAACGAAAGGCGCGACGCGTGCCCCTCAGCCCTGAGGCACGGCCGCCATTCAGCCGAGGACGTAAATACTCTCCCCTGACCACCTGGTCGCCGGTGAATGTACTATACTGTCGTCCCCGGTCTGGGAGGGTGGTATTTCTGACGTCACCCTCGATTTACGCTGATCTCCACGGAGGACCACCTGGCTGCGGCCGTTAAACGGCCAACGCTATTTTACCTGAATGCCATTTTGTATATAGGTTCGTCACATGAGCAAAGTTACGCCACAGAACACAAAGCTGTAGCGCATCCCTTCAGCTCTCTGAAAGTTTCGATTTTGAAACTAGTCTGCACCACGGCGGGTAGCTTGGCTATAATGTTGCTGTTTTAGTCCTGTTTGTGTAGGGGCCGAGGGTATTGGACGAGGAGGGGAAGGCAGGGATTGCTGCGCGCACAGTTTCCAACACGCCCACTCTCGGATCGAATTATTTCCATCTTGCAACGGCCTCACCGACCTCGTTGATGCATCTTGCAACGGTCACATCGACCCAAGGGACCTGCCTGACTGACTATGGTAACCTACTATTATTCCTGATAAAATTATTCCTGACTTCTGGCCCAAGCTGCACTCCAAAGCTACTCGTATCCAGTTCTTCTCCACTGTCTATCTTGTCCGTCCACTGCCGAGCAGCTGCCACCTATCTCTGTCACTACCCTCATGCATTTTCTATCCTTAATCTAATGTATTTACATGCATGTACACTTCATGACATTATGACCTATAAACATTCCTAATCAACGCACCACTGGCCATTTCGCACATCTCTATTCCGTTACATTCTTACGCGACACAATACCCATCCCCCGAATTGAGCCTATTAGGCTGCCCCCACGTACGGCGGGTCGCTCCGTTCAGCCGAATGAAATGAGGCTGAGGAGGCAGTAGTTGAAATGGAAATGAGGTCGGTCCGGCACGGTTTGAAAGGAGGAGAGCATGACAGGCAAACGGCTCTCACATGACAGATGGCGGTCCCTCTCCGGCCGTCTGTTACTTTTCAACTCGCTTCTCCGTCCGGCACTTTTACCCCATGACTATCACGTCTGTCTCTATGACTCGATCTATCTGCTCCGATCGAGTGCCTCTGGTGTCCGAGTGACTCCGCTGTCCGAGTCGCTCTGCTGTCCCCGTCACTCCCCTATGTGGGTGACTGCTAGCCGGGTGACTCTGTCCTCTCTTTCGTGTTGTGCACCAATTTTCGCTTTATTTTCTTGAATGTTGACTGAGCGTCTCTCCTTGACCCTCCCACGTCTCGCGCCATATAGGGTGGACAGCTGTGCTGGTGAACACTTGCGTCCTCTGTGCGAGGGACAGTAGGTCAGGGAGGTTTCTGCCGAAAAGATCTGCGCTAGGGACATGCCCGTCTCAGGGTCTGACGTGTTACGAAACTGCAGCGTCCTTACCGAACACGTGCACAATTTGGCACTCCTTCGCTTCAGTCTGAAAAGCCTGGAGTTCTGGATGTTGTCGCGTGCCCGGTCCTCGAGAATGGCTCTGGTGGCTTGTGGTCGTTGGCTATGATCAAGTCACGGCATCCCATTGTAAATAAGCGGCTATCCTTCAGTGCCCATGCCACTGCGAGGGCTTCGACCGAGGGCTTCCATCGACCGGGAATACCGCTTCTCCGCGCCTCTGAGGAAGCGTGAGCCGGCCAGCATCACTGGCCATTCATTCTGGCAACATCCGGGGTCAGATAGTCGCACCCGCATTGCTTCTAGTGGAGCCAGTATCTTCAGTTGTTCTGCCGTAGTGCAATACCTGGTTCACCAGATCAAACCACGTCGTCACGTCAGTGATGTTGATGGGCCTCGGGAATGTGGCGATCTGCCGGCTCACCAACGGCGACTTCGCGACGTCACAGCCGACTCACTGGCTGACGTCACAGCAACTTCAGCCGACCCACTGGCTGACGACTCATCTACTGGCTCATCATTTAACGTCCTGGCTGACGTTACATCAACCTCAGCCGACCCACTGGCTGCCTCAGCAACCTCAGCCGACCCACTGGCTGACGTCTCATCATCTAACGTCCTGGCTGACGTTACATCAACTTCCGCCGACCCACTGGCTGCCGCAGCAACCTCAGCCGACCCACTGGCTGCCTCAGCGACCTCAGCCGACCCACTGGCTGACTGCAACTTCCGCCGACCCACTGGCTGACGTCTCATCGTCTAACGTCCTGGCTGACGTTACATCAACCTCAGCGACCTCAGCCGACCCACTGGCTGCCGCAGCAACCTCAGCCGACCCACTGGCTTCCTCAGCAACCTCAGCCGACCCACTGGCTGACGTCTCATCGTCTAACGTCCTTGCTGACGTTACATCAACCTCAGCGACCTCAGCCGACCCACTGGCTGCCTCAGTAACCTCAGCCGACCCACTGGCTGACGGCAACCTCAGCCAACTCACTGGCTGACATCTCGTCAAACCAGCCTACTTGGATCCGCCGCCCGCACCAACGCCGCCACCGCCGTCATCACCGTCGGGCCAGCGCTGCGGCCCGCCCTTCGCACTCGCTCCGGCCGTGCAGTGATCACCCCTGCGCGGTATGTTGTTCGCCACGTCACCTTTGCCGGCGCCGTGTCTGGTACCTGTAGCGGGCCGCAACAGCGGGTTCGGCGAGCTAAGAGTGATGGCCAAAGCAGTGCGCCACGTTTACAGTCATGGCCCAAACGCTGCGCCACATTTGCCGTCATGGTCGAAACGCCGCTCCACATTCGCCCCGTCGGGGCGGCACGCAACGCGTCATTACTCACCGCCCCCTCGCCGTAGCTAGCGGCGAGTTGACGTATGCGCAGGAGAAAACTAACACAGCTGTTGGGAAGTGTGACGCCGACGCGGCATAGCTTCTTCTTAAGTTAAGTGCGCCATAGTTTCTTCTCCCCAGTGACAGGAGAGTTTCAGCCGAGTGGCAAGTTTCAGGAGGGCATTCCTAGATCACAATGGTGTTGTACATAAATGTTCAATTATGCATGTATCATCAATAATCCATGCAAGATTCATCAAGGAAGAATGCATCATGCCAGCTGGGTCTAGCTGGCCTAGAAAAAACTGTTTTCAACAACTGCTGTATCTCAATGTAGGTAGGTAGGTACATGTTTGGAAAAATAGGCTGATCCTAGATTTTTGGGATCCCGAACATTATTCTGTCCAGAAAATTATTTCATGTTTTCTCATCTGGAGGTTGAATTTTCTAAGTTATTAACTTTTGACAACGAACTGCTGTGATCGAGTAAAAGTGCTCAAAATTCATTGAAATGGGTGCAAATTGAGTTACCATGCATAAGGTTTGAAGACAAATATCCTCCATACTGGATGACTACAAAATATTCCTCTCCACATGCCGGATTACAATGCACAAATCCAACCTTGTCTATGCATGAGAATAAAATGTGTCGGAACAAATGCTCACTGGAAAGAATGGGACAACATTATTACTCACCTGGTGAGCGGAAGACAAATATATTTGCTAGGAAGCAAATTAAAGTGACCATTGTGTATGATTTGAGAAAAGTCTTCTGCAACCAAATTGATGCCATTGAAGACACTATGTCCCACCCATTTTAAGCGCTTCGGGGGGGGGGGGGGGCATGACCGGAAAGGCCCCCCCTGGATCCGCCAGTGCCTCCGACCGGGAAAAGACGCCCCTCTGAGAAGGTTCGAGTGTACCCGCTGGATATTTTTTCAGCCAGAGGCGCTACTCTGAGAAAAAGACACCCCCTTGGGAGGAATGGCTCCCCTCCTGGAAGCCGGAGTGTACCCCAGCCTGTAATTTTTCAGCCAGAGGGGCCACTCCAGGTACTTTCACAGTGGCGCCTCCCCAAAGGAATGACACCCCTCCAAACAAGTGCCCGCATGACAATTCCTGGATCTACCCTTGATTACAACACAATTGAAGCGATAGCAGCCGAACCTAGCGTTCAGTCGATATCGCTTCAATATCGCCATCTAATAAATCAAGCTAACTTTTGGCCTTGAAACACTGACCTATAAATAGCTAAACCGGCAACTGTCATGGCGCGGGCGCCTCACGCCCGTTCGCCTCTGGCGAACTCGTCGCTGAATACGAATACGAATACGAATACGACATTAACTGACGTACGTGCTTAAGGTTGCCCATGACCCCTCCTCGGTCTTGAACCAAGGGCACCCAAGGTCACTTTTCTTGAAGATATATCGATATATGCGCATGAGGATGCAACCTAAAAGGTATAAGGCCTTGCGATAATGCAAATTTGTTGCCTCGCAAAGCGCAATTTTCCACCGAAGCGAAAACACAGGACGGTCAAGGCTCATGTCATTCAAGAATGGCACGGGGGAATGAATTTCTAACGTTTGCTGATTTATTGCTCGGAGATTTTGTGACGACAGATAGCCTTTGAAGCCCGTTGATTGGCTAGGGCTCCTAGTGTTTTTGGCGATTCTCTTGCATATATATTTTCACTTGATAAATTATTAAGTATAATTTTGCGGCGATCATGGTTAGGTAGCTGAGGCATGGGGACACGAAGTAAATTGAGGGGGAAAAATCGCCACTTTTCCGAAATGGGGGACATGTAACCCCAGCCCCCAAGTGGATACACACATGCTCGCTTTCAAGGGCGGGAAGAAGGGGGCGCTGAGGGAATGTCTCCCCCGTGACAATTCCTGGATACGCTCCTGCCCGCAGGCACGGCTATACTCGCAGTGCAAGTGCAATAAATATCAATACCACACTTACGAGAAGAAGGCTCGGACATTTGCTGATTTGTTGGACTGCCATATATGGGAGTATTGGATTCAGAATATAAAGTGCTTTTAATGGGAGTAAACCAGAAAACAATGCTTCTAACATTGTTTTCTGCCCACGAGCAAACGATAAACGGGTCTTATTTTTAATTGAAAAGGTATAATAACTGATTACTGATAATTAATATCAACTTTTTATATATTATTGTATAATGTTTCAGTTAATATCGTTAAGTGGAGTCTTAAGTGGAAACCAAGAATGACGTAATTCATACTGTGAAAGACCTTTAGCGATATGAATAGGAATTGCCGCACTAAACGAACCTATTCTCGTCGCCCTGATCATGTGGCATTGTTGATTCTCATTCGTTTTTTGTGAGGGTGGAATTCCAGCTGTACTCTCCCTTTCAGTATTGAGCAAGTTTACAGTAGAAGCGTAAGATAACTGATGTGACGGTGAAACATAGGCTTCACAAAAGGAAACGAGCAGCTATGCCTAATTCTTGACCAGAGTCCGACACCAAGCCACTTCGTGAATCACGCCTACATTATCTAGATATCAGTCACTTATTAGGTACCTACCTCCCTTCCTCCCTCCCTCTCTACCTACCTACCTACCTACCTACCTACCTACCTACCTACCTACCTTTCTACCTACCTTCCTACCTACCTACCTCACCCTCCTGCCCACCTCCTACCTGCCTCCACCTACCTACCTACCTACCTACCTTTCTACCTACCTTTCTACCTACCTTTCTACCTACCTACTTACCTACCTACCTAACTAGGCATCTAGGCCAATCTATGTAGGTAGGTACCAAGGTAGGACCTAGGTACCTACCTATCTACCCAGGTGCCAATTCCAATACCTGTGCAGTGCACCCATTATTGCCATGATGCCAATGGCAAGGTGTCTTGTGTGATATTCAGTATGCTCAGTTTGAGTTAACCTAAGTTGGTGGTCCTGACATGCAAATATAAATATAGGCATTAATGAGTAAGCACCTATAGACATACCTACCTAAGTCATACCAGCTGCTTTTGAGTGTAATTTGAGTTTGATCATATGTAGGTAGGTTCCTAGCTACCTGCCTAGTTGTCAAAATTGGTCAAGGCCTGAGTCTTAATGCAGTATTGTTTATGTCAGTTTTGTGATACCTATTACAGTGTTTTGAATGTTTGTGGAGTTTCCCTGGGTACTTTTCTGATTCATGTTGAATTCACATTGTCAGTGGATTGGCCTCCAAATTTAGTACAGACACATATGTGAAGTAGGTACCTAGGTAGGTGCCTACCTTGATGAATTCTTGCTCTGAGATGTGATTGAAATGAGCATCCTTAAATGACAGATAATCCAATTCCATCCAACAAAAATATTTATCCCATGTGTCCTTCAGTTCAATTTGCTCTCGAGTAAATCTGGCATGGATTTTTAATTAGAAGTACCAGCCAAGACATGCATCAGATGAGAAACAGCATGGCAAGGTAAGAGAAGCTGTCATTAATCATCATGCATTCTGTGAATTTTTTTTGTGAGCATCCTGTATTGGTATATGCAGCATCATTTATGCTGCATGCTAATATCTTCTGAGGCATCTTGCTGTCATAAGCAGTTTTAGTTCATCTGACATATTTAAAATGTGAGAAATATAAGAATCGTGATAGAGAAACTTCAAGTTGTGCTCCACATATTTTATGCAACTTGGCACCATCCAAATTGAAAATAATTGCCAAGATGCTTCTGACAATACCGGGGGAATGTCTGCATGATCATCTTGATTGCTGATTAAAATGCTTAATTAATCAGACTCACTCTGGGTAAAGTGAAACAATATTTCAGCCAGTACTTCAACCTTTATTGACAGGTCTTCTAGAGGGCCAGAGATTTGCCCTCTAGAAGACCTGCCAATAAAGCTCAAAGTATTGGCTGAAATATTGCTTCACTTGACCCAAAGTGAGTTAAATTAATTAAGCATTTTGATCATTGATATCCACCTTGGTAGAAACATGCTTCTGCAGCTACATCTTGATTGCTGTTAAAAAATGTATGATGCGAAGGCATCCAACTAGTTTCTCTCTGGTGGCTATTATCATGCAGGGTGAAAGTGAATCTCAGGGAAATGTTTGAATTTAACAGAAATAATGCAATTAGAGGTCATCAATTCAAAATTAAAGTTAATCACAGCAGGACAAGGTTAAGACAGTCTTTCTTCACCAACAGGGTAGTAGAACACTGGAACCAGCTCCCAGGAACCATTGTCAGTAGCAACACACTGAACATCTTTAAAAATGGCCTAGACAATCATAAGAATAGGGGGCTTGTTTTTCTGTATTCCAGGAAGGGTTGATCGACAGGGAGGAGTTGGGAGTTGGGAGGAGTTTGTAATTGTTGAGTGTGTTATGCAATAGCAAGTGAGTCTCTTATTAAGTCTAAACACTTTATAACTTTATATAGGGTGTACCTAGCAGTGAATTCAGCACCTTCCTTTGGGATGTGATACTGATGAGATTGTCTATGGTAGCACAATAGGTATGATGGGAGGAGTTTGTAATTGTTCAGTGTATTATGCAATAGCAAGTGAGTCTCTTATTAAGTCTGAACACTTTATGAATTTGTGTGGGGTGTGCCTAGCAGTGGATTCGGCACCTTCCTTCGGGATGTGATGCTGATGAGATTGTCTATGGTGGCACGATGGGTATGATGGGAGGAGCTTGTGATTGTTGAGGGTGTTATGCAGTAGCAAGTGAGTGGTGCTAGATAGGCTGGGGTATATAGCTTCCTAGGAACTTGGGATAAGGGATTGATTGGGGTGGGAGTATGTACATTTCTAGTACCTTTTCTAGATAGGCTTAACCCAGATGGGCCCCTGTGGCTCTTATTAAGCCTTAATACTTTATGACTTTATGGCTTTATGAATGGAGAGTTGGCCAAACAGCAATGTGACTTGGGAAAGTTGCAGTTTAGTTTGTGCAAAAATGTTTAGATCACTGCAGCCAATCACTCAATAGACTATAGCAAAGATACATATAGGAGGGAACGTCAGGGATTGAATAATAAGGAAAACATGGAAAAGGAGAACTTTGTAATACAAAATGTTCGAATATGATGCTCATGAGCACAATTAAGATCATGTGACTGCTCATTTCTGTTGGAAGTTGTTACTTGTTAGTTGGTAAGCAAAATAATACCAAAAATGGGGTTTTGAATGAAGTGGTATATATTGAAGAATAATGTAGATGAAAAGCCAAGAATGTTGCCAAATTTGTTTTCCAAAAATTTGAAAAGTTGAAAAGGCCAACATATCCTAACCAGGCTTATCCTCTTTCAGAAATTCCTTCCTTCAAAGAAAATTCTCTCAATTTCCCAAACTTCCTCATCAATACCTTCTCTTAAAAGATCAGCCTAGCCTAGCCTATCCTCTTCTTTTGCTTTATAGGGGTAAAACATGTGTAAAGCTTACCTTGCAAACAGTCTAGCTTCAATAATACTGGAAAAAGCAGTGTTGTTTGCCAAGATACATCATGCAATTAATAGCAATCATTGATGAGTGATGGTGCACTTCTTCAGTCATTTTGTGCACCATTATTGTGGTATGCCAGCTTGAATTTGTAATATTTTCTTTACTATAGCTTATATTGCTTGTTTCTTTTCTTCATTTCAGCTAATTTTTATATGCAGATTACTCCTTGGCATGATGATTTGTATCACCAATTGCAGTAATGAAGGAGGGTTATGTAATGTAGTTTATTTGTGCTGTTCCCCACATGCAAATCACCACAAAATAACACTTCATTACATACTCATTTTCAGCAAAAGACATCAAGCAGTACATTACATTAGGAAATTCCACCATGTCACCAGGTAGCCCATTCCATCCATAAACCATATTTTTACTGAAAATTGTTGGCATCTACCTGTTACCGACCCTGACTTATCTAACCCTTTTATTATGTTACTCATCTCGGTCATATCACCACTTGATCTCCTATACGTGTATGGGGGCATGTCTAATGTCATAAGCCCCTCTCCATTTCCAAAATTTCCTACTCCACTGGTAAGTTTATGAGCCTTGTGTTGCACTCTTTCTAACATTCCTAGGTTTCCTATACATACCTAAGGCCTAATGTATATGTTACCTTTATGACATGCCTAAGGTCTCCATGCCTGCACACAATGTTCCGTGTGGGGTTGCACATATGCTTTTTTCATAACTTCCTTGCTTTTGTATTTCATATTCATATTAATGATCCTTAGCATTCTGATTATCCTGTTCCCAGCTGAGTTACACTGCTTTTTTTCTGCTCTACTGTCACAAAGCTAATTTCCCTAAAGCTTTCTCCTCCTTAATGACATCCAGTTTACTACCTTCCATTGTACATATAAATGTCCTACCCCCAAATTGCCATTGCTTAGCCTAAGATGCTCGTATCACAATCAAAAGATTGTGGGTTCGAGTCTCACCTGTCGCTACTCTTCGCCCGCGACCAATCGGCGTGAGAGATTGGCGACGCTATATGACTCAACGGTCGACGTGTCGTAAAATAAACAATAACCATTGCTTAGCCTTACACTTATCATAGTTGAAAGGCATCTGCAATTTTCAGCCCACTTCTTAGGTCCTCCAAGTATAGCTGAATGTTGCTAGATTTCTTACTAGTACTAGTCATTTCTACCAGCTTCATGTCGGCAGACAATTTAAACAACCTATTCCTCAGCCCTTCCCCAGTGTTGTTCACAAAGATGATAAAGAGAAGTGAAACTAAAGCAGAGCCCTGACATCACTTGGAATATTCTGTACAGGCATGGAGCCCTTACTTAGAAACACATATTGGTATGTTAGAAAGAGAGCAGCACAAAGCCACTAGACTCAACAGTGGACTAGGGAACTTATAATATGGAGAAAGGCTTATGGCATTAGACAGGTACTCACTCGCATATAGGATATTATTGGGTGATATGATAAAAATGCATACAATTGTTAAAGGCTTAGATTAGGTTGATCTGAATGATTACCTTCTATTTAGAGTATCGCATAGGGGTTACCAATTCAGGTTAGACAACTCAAGGTGTAGGGCAGTTAAGCAACTATAGGTTTTCAGTCAAAGGGTGGTTGATCAATGGAATGGGCGACCTGTTGATGTGGGGAGTCCCTCATTAAATGTACTTAAAAGTAGGATGGACCAATTTTTTAGGTTGGAGAATGTTGTTTTTTTAAATGTTATAATTGGTGGTAGATTGGGTGAGATTCATGCAAGTGGGTGTATATGGTGCAGGCCACTTTGAGCAGGCATGGATTGGGTTGAAAATTACTGATGGGGCACTTGATCCAAGTGTGTATTACCAGTGATTGAGTGAATATGGCTCGATAGGTAGGCAAATAGGCATTGGTAGGTGTGTAGGATGTTGATTAATAGTTAATTTTTAAATTAATTGTAATTTCTTTTCAAATATAAATTTTGTCCAAATTCTTGCTGGGCTGGCTTTATGAACCAGGGTCCTATTGCTAAGCAGAGCGTGTTGCGTGAACCCTGGCCCCACCACCCAATCAATGAATTCCAGCTCAACGGCAGAATGTTGACCGAAAGTTTAACGTGCCGTCAATGCACCGACACGGCCGCCAGGTAGCTCGTCCCCGGCCTCATCGGGTCAGCTGCCAACTAACGCTCCCAAATGACCCTGCAGTCGGCGCGCCCTTAAACCCAAATAATCAATCAATCAACTAACGCTCCCAGCCGGGGGGGGCTAAATGCGAGCGAGTGAAGCGACTCGAACCCTGTCTTGCCAGGACAGGGGAGACCAGTGCAAGCCGGCACTCGCACCAATTGAGTTACCGGGGCTGCGATTAGCTGTAACTGCGATAGTTTCTTTGGTATTTAGGATGTGATATTGGTTGGGTTGCTGGTATTTAGGCTGTGGTATTGGTTGGGTTGCTGAGTATCTTTTTTCCAGGTTTGTAGTATCTTCCCTTTAGAGCTTTACTGAGATAGCCCCTGTGACCTTTATTAAGTCTTGAGTTATGGGCTCAATATGACCAGAGCAGTCGAAGCGCCCGAAAGCCCAAATAACCAACCAACCAACCTTTATTAAGTGTGAACACTATGACTTTATTCCTTGATGATGCCCCACTCAGAATATCCTTCCATTCAGATTGATATCCATTTAATCCTTTGTTTCCTTCCCCCTAGCCTGTGCAGAACTTTATCAAAAGCCTTGTTGAATACACACATCTATCCTGTTTCTATAGTCAACTTCCATAGCTACATGATCAATGAACTTCAGGAGGTTAGCTAAGCAAGATCTCCAAGATCAAAATCCATGTTGAGAATCTCTTAAGGCCTGTTTACACGCCGCAGAAAACCGACAGAATCCTGGCAGAATCGTGACGTTGGCAGGACTGAGCAGGACCCGGCAGAACCGAGCAGAATCGAGCAGAACCCGGCGTCGGCGACGCCCGGAGCCTCTGACGTCACAGCACAAATGGATGATGTCACGCAATGTATTAGCCATAGTAATTTTGATTCAGTAGTTTCATCGACGTCGGCGACGTCGGCGGCAGGCAACTTCAAATATTCCAAGTTGTCTGCCGCGTTCTGCCGTCAGACGCGAGCGTCGGAAGGTTTCTTCTGTTGTTGCTGTTTGGATTTTAGGCGGGTAGGCAACTTCTACATTAGCAAAGCAAGTACTGATTGTCATGGATGGAGATATTGGTGATTAAATTGTGCTTTCCATTGTCCTTTGTAATATATCATGAACTACATAATGGGTAGGTACCTACATGACAATGAACGCAATGGGCAGACTGAAATGAATTGAGGGCACACCACAGGGTACTAGGTAACTATGTTCGTTACTTAATGTGTTTCCATAACCACATGTGTGGTTAGGTTCATACACATATGTGTATGAAGGAAATATGGGAAATCTAGGAATGGTGAACCCAGGGCAAATAATGCAATTGAGGACATTACTGGATATTTATAGCAAAAAATGTTTAAATACAGTGTTTTTTAATGCTTGCTAACCTGATTAAGTGAATGAATCAATAATTGAGGTGGTCAAATTAATGTTTGAAATCCTCTAATCCAAGTTCATCAAATCCAAGTTTCAAATCTTAGGATTTGCTGCTAGTTTTTACAACGGAATAAAAAAAGAAAAAAGTTTCATTGTGTTGTTTTAAATCTTACATTATTCTTCATATATATATATATATATATATATATATATATATATATATAAAAAAAATAATGTAAGATTTAAAACAACATAATGAAACTTCTTTTTTCAATTCCGTTGTAAAAACTAGCAGTGAATCCAAAGACCTGAAACTTAGATTTTTTTAGTTTGGATTTGAGGATTTCAAACCTTTACTTGGCCACCTCCATTATTGATTCCTCCCTCCAATCATACCGAAGCTTAATCATTGAGCCTATGGAGGCATCCTTCCAGAACGCTTGAGTGCATCCCCACACCTGCTCAATGAGTTTTTAGCCGATGGTGTCCTTCAGATCAAATGTCCATCAAAAACATCAATTGCCCCCCCCCGATTCCACCCAATAAATTTCACGAAGTGACACCCATACAATGGCGGTCACAGGTGGCGAGCGGTATTCAGGACATACCCTATACAAACCACTACACGCAATAGCGTGGCGACGGTGACATTGCGAATGTCCGAGCAAGATAGGGAGTCCATTCAGGACGCACACAATGCCGGAAATAAATTGCACACAATGCTGCAGTTAGTAGGTGGAATCCCCCTCCCCCATAGATTCAGGTAGCACAGGAATGGTCTTCGAATATTTTTTTTTTTTTTTTGGGGGGGGGAGAAAGACCCCGCTTGGTTATCGGGCCTTTCTTAATTCCGGTAGGGATGAGGAACAGTTTTGTACACTCCAGTTTTTTTTAGCCTCTTTCAGCTCTGTAGTATAAATATTTTTCCCTGCATCCGTATTATTATGGTAACCTCAATACCGCATCCCATAAAAAGGAGCCCTTCTAAAGTAGTGCCAAATGCCTAGGCATTAATGCTCTTGAGGTACTAACCTGGGCGGTACTGCTTGACTTAAGAGTGCAATGGATCACCTATGACACAGTAAACAAATAACTGAGACGCTTCATAGCGCACTGGATAGATGACGTCTCCTGCTAGTATGACGTTGGCAGAATGAAGCGTGACGTCAGAGTCTGCCGCCGCCTGATAATTTCTGCCGCCGCCTGTTACTTTCTGCCGTTCCCTGCCAATTTCTGCCGCCGACGTCGCGGACGTCGGGTCTGCCGACGCACGATTCTGCCGGAATTCTGTCGCGTGTAAACAGGCCTTTAGTCTCTTATTAGGCTATGCCTCTCAACATGACTGAACATTCTTCTTGATCAATCTTCCTAACACCTTGCAAACTAATGAGGTTAAGCTGACTTGCCTGTGATTTTCCGACACACTTTTTATTGACTTTAACAAATTAGTACTACAATTGCATTATTCCAATCTTCAATTACTTCAGAATATTAAGAACACTGCCTGAAAATTGACACCTGTAGGAACTGCTAAAACTGCTTGCCTGAGCTAAGAGTCAAGCAGTAGGATTTGGTTTTTGGGGTAAGATTCAATTAAAGTTAATATTTTGGAGTTATTTGGTCGCACTGCTCTATTTGACATATGTTCTATACCAATGCAGATATTTGTGCATATATAACTACAAATCATGTCATGCCAAATAAACTACCACAAAATAACCTCTTTTTACGGCACCTCACACGTTATGCCAGTTTGATAATCTGACCAGTATCCGTCGTGTTTTTGAAGCTGCAGACTGGTTATTTGTAAGCCTGTGTGTAGATGAGTGAGACAGCTCACAGTGGAATGTCTGCTGTGACTTCATTTGGTTTGGAGTACAGCCTGTATGTCTTATGTTTTCTTGGTAAGAAACAGCAAATGTTCTTTCCAGTGTTATTTTTCGTTACATATTTAATGTTAAAAACTCAGGGTATCGAAGTTTGTTTTGGAAAGGATGCCAGCTTTCAGGCGTTGTAAATTTAATCTCAGCCTTGAAGCAATAGCCTATTTGAGACTGATTGACATGAAGTTCAGCTGATTTTAATCAGACCTATTAGTAGTTATGGGTCTTTGGCCGACTATGTATACTACAGAATTCGCTCTTAATCACAGGTTCCTGTTGAGCTGTTTGCATGAACTTCATTGCAATGTTGTGACACATGAGTCAGCAGTGATTAATGACAATGATAGGTAACGTAGTATTGAAATTAAAACCTTCGTATGTTTACCAACGTTTTGGCTCTTGCCTTCATCAGGGTCAAAACGTTGCTAAATGTAACTAACGGTTTTATTTTGAAGATTTATTGATGTCTCATTGCCATCACTCATTCACTTGTGCAATCATTTAATTAGCTCTGGGTCCCTCGGAACCATTTTGAATGTCAGCCAACACCAGGGATTAACTGTATATTGTAGCCAATCAAAACATATACACTCTGATGCTCTGGAGGGAGCTGATCCCAAATTGTGTGGGGAGATGTGCCACCAAGGTTTCATCAGCTGAATGGTAACGGCCACCAGACCGGGTCTGGAACTTCCATGATGGCGACCCGTTGGCAATGGCCATGTTTTGATGTGGGGATTTACCGGTTGAAGGCGTCTGCATCGCCTGTCAGTGTCAGATCGTGTCTGATATACTCGTTGGCCTTGGTGTTTGAAAGCAAATATCCCAGCCCGAGGTTAAACTTTTGGGTTCGACTTGGTGAGTCGGACATAAACGGTTGCAAAATGGCGCAGCCAGACGGGTTTGGGTGTGTCACGACTGGTAGTGAGTTCGCGATGGTCCGTCTCGTGATGGACCACGTGGCCAGACGGGTTTGGGTGTGTCACGACTGGTAATGAGTTCGCGATGGTCCGTCTCATGATGGACCACGTGGCCAGACGGGTTTGGGTGTGTCACGACTGGTAGTGAGTTCACGATGGTCCGTCTCGTGATGGACCACGTGGCCAGACGGGTTTGGGTGTGTCACGACTGGTAGTGAGTTCACGATGCTCCGTGGGGACGAGTGGTCTAGGGGTAAGATGCTCGTCTCACAATCGAAAGGTTGTGGGTTCGAGTCTCACCTGTCGCTACTCCTCGCCCGCGACCAATCGGCGTGAGAGATTGGCGACGCTACATGACTCAACGGTCGACGTGTCGTAAAGCCAATAACCAACCAACCACGATGCTCCGTCGTGTGATAGACCACGTGGCTGTACCGAATGGCAGCGGCTGCCACCACGTCAGGCAGCCGCCGGCCTGGGAATGGCAGCGGCTGCCACCACGTCAGGCAGCCGCCGGCCTGGGAATGGCAGCGGCTGCCACCACGTCAGGCAGCCGCCGGCCTGGGAATGGCAGCGGCTGCCACCACGTCAGGCAGCCGCCGGCCTGGGTAGTTTAATCGCAGTGCTTTGCTCAAAGTTAGCCTATTTTAATTGTTTGCTCGCAAAAATGGAAGCGGTTATCCTTTTCTGGGTTTTATTCTCGGACCCATTCCAGTAATAGTATGCTATACTAGAGTGAATGCCGAAAATACCAAGTTAGGAAGACATTTGCGGTCGATGCGCCCCTAAACAACAGTACAAGTCAGGAAGAAATGTTCCTCATGTGTATTTTGTCTCATTTTCGCTGTTCTTATATATCAATCAATAAATAAGCTACTCAAACACCATCATTTTTGCGTACTGTTTCGATGCTATGAAACGCAACTGTGCTTTTGCTATTCAGCAACTTGAAAATTATTACGAGCTTGTGCGAAGTCCGAGCGAGTGTAAGATCTGTATAGAGTGAATGTAAGATCTGTATAGAGCGAGTGCAAAATCTGTATAGAGCGAGTGTAAGATCTGTATAGAGTGAGTATACGATCTGCATAGAGCGAGGGTAAGATCTGTATAGAGCGAGTGTAAGATCTGTATAGAGCGAGGGTAAGATATGCCATATACAGGGTATATGGTACACAACTTCACCTTAGCGGCCCAGCCAGGCTCGGTCCGACCCACGTCACGTTTTTGAAACCGTGGGATACACATGTTTTGCTACGGTGTTTCGCGTTCTAATTTCTTTACTAAGAGTCAGATGTGTTACTTTGAGTTCCAGTTTACGAATTAGTATCCCAACATTGTCCATGGATTGCTCACCAGCTGTGTTCGAGGAGGGAGACGCCGGTGGTGTCAAGTGGTCCTGGTGAGGAGAGATGGATGTGTGACTGATGGTACCAATAACTAATCGATGGAACAGGCGACCATTTGATGGGACAAACAATCGCATGGTGGAACAGGTGGCTGTATCATGGTTATACATCGTGTCAAAGGATCACCAGTCTCCCAACGCGGTCATCTATCCCATTACAGAGTTATCAGTCCCGATGCAGGGCCAGCTGGTCTATCATAGCGCCATTGGCCCCATCACAGAATCGTCAATGTCATCACAATGTCACAAGCTCCATCGCAAAATTGCCTGTCCAATCAGGTCATCAGTTGCTCCAGAGGTTCACCAGTCCCACCAGAGGGTTTCCTGTCCAGTGACGGTGTGGCGTGCCATGTCCCACTCCAGGTCCCACTTCTGGTCCAAATTTGAAGAATTTTGTTTCGTTCGTTGTTTAATTGAAGAAAATATAGACAATGTTTCCGCTTCCCATCTAGAGGTGTCTCAGTGATGAGACGTGCTGCCAAGCTGGACGCCAGCTTTATGATTAACCATTCCCTTACACGCATTTATCTTCGTACACTTGCACTTTCGTGCACTTGTGCTTACGCACATCTTGTTTGCGTATGTTGGCTTGGACATAACTGCGCTTACGTGCATTTGCGCCTACGTAAATACTCGTCCATGTGCATTGTTGGCTTACGTGCATTGGTTCTTATTCGCAATTGCGCTTACGTACTTTTGCCTTTATGTGCGTTTGCACTTATGTACTTGCGCCTACGTACATTCGCGTGTGCGTATATTTGGGCCACGTGCACTAACATTATGTACGTTCGCATACGTACATTTGCGTGCACGTGCATTTGCCATTCGCACTTTCGCTTGCACATACATACAGACGCCGTCTGGCGGGTCGACAGACGCGATGCGGGCGACATCTGTGATCGGTATGAGCAACTAGGGCTGCGAAGACTGGCCGCTGGGTGGACGCGAGACAGGTGACATGCGATCGGCGGGAGCGGGCCAACCCCATGGTGACTGAAGGTGACGCGACCACTTCCATGGGCACAATGGCGGCGCACCTGTCCAAATGTAGTGCGCTGACTGGTTTTTCCGCCAGGTAGGCTGCATCGTTCAAGGTCAGGATGCCATCTTTCGAGATTAATGCGCGGTTTGTTGGAACGGTTCGAAATGCTCAAAAGACGAGGCTTGCCATAGGAAAGATGAACATGTGCGAATTACGAATATGCAGTTTTGAACAAAATGTCCTATGTATAATGCAATTTCGCCTTTCTAAAAGCGTGTTTTCGATTTTGAAATTGTTTCAATCCACTGGGTCAGTTGTTTGAGCTACGGTTATGCAGCTGCCGTATTTGGTGTTCAATTAATAAATTATAGGCAACAATTTCCAGTAAGTTGCACTACTTTTCTTCTCTCGCAGTGGATGAAATAATTTCACAGAACGCTGGTTCTCCGTGTATTAGCATTACTTTGGTGGCGTGTGTGCATGAAATCGACTCACGCAGACACAGCGAGGGTTCTCATACCGCGCCGTGGTCGCTTGGAACAGGCTTCCACCGCCACCAGACAAACATCTAGTCGCTCCGCATTTGTAAGTGCATTGGCGCAGAGTCGCTAGTTTGACTATATAAGTCTTGTGTGCATAGGCTGTATGCTCTTGAAATGTTTCTGACGCAATTTTCTTCAGCTGATGTGCTCATGCAACATTGTCTGGGTGCAGAACATCCATCACGTTGAAGTACTCTAATACATGATCTTGGGACTTTGAAACATCTCGTGCAGATTAACTTGCTGACTTGCTTTTTGAGTTGCTTGATTAGCTCCAGAAAATGTTCCTAAGGTGGAGAGGGAGTCACCCGTGCTGTTGCGTCTATGGCAAACTTCACAATATGGAGACACTTTCGTGCTGTTTGGTGCTTGACCCCAGAGGTGCACAAACCTGCCAACCCGCCTACCAGCGTAGGTGACAGATATTGGCTGAAACTGTGCCGTTGTTGTGACAGATAATCATTATTCGAAGAAGGAAAAGTATTCACCACATAAAGCAGATATATCACTTCAGGAAAGACATTTTAACGCACAAATATTTCATGTACAGTATATTTTCGGTTATTTCACAAACTATTCGCTTATATTTTGGTAAGTTATCACTGCAATTTCGGAATAGGACATTTGGCAGCGCTAACTCTTTTGGGACAGATCCCGGTGCACAATAGCGGCTGCACGCAGCCAGCTCCATTAGGCTGAGCCATGGCGCAGCAGGCTGTCACAGATACGCCGTGACAGTTGATGGGGTTCGATTGCGACGCAGATCCCAAACGTTTGTATCGAAATGTGACATATTTATGGGTTTCAATGTTTGTAGGTGGCATTCTTGACGTTTTGTGCACCTCTGCTTGACCCAATGTATTCCGGGGATGCTGGTGGTCTTCCGCATCATTGGACGATTGTCCCGTTGAAATACGTGTCGACTTTTCTGAGACCGACTTGGTTCGGTACAAAGTGATGGACCATATTTCAGTGTCCATAATATGTACCTTCAGCCAAT
The DNA here is from genome assembly GCA_034440615.1 of Ashinkailepas kermadecensis. NCBI lineage: Eukaryota > Metazoa > Arthropoda > Thecostraca > Neolepadidae > Ashinkailepas > Ashinkailepas kermadecensis. The sequence continues at coordinate 47,229 of JAOTOM010003696.1, read as the reverse complement.
ATCGTTTCAGTCAGCACTTCTGGAACATGACCATTGAATACTTCCCACAAGAGTGTGTGGGGAGGGAGGGGGAAGCCAACTCCAGAGACTGGAAGCCTTAGTATCCCAAAGCACGGCGGGGACGAGTGGTCTAAGGGTAAGATGCTCGTCTCACAATCTAAAGGTTGTGGGTTCGAATCTCACCTGTCGCTACTCTTCGCCCGCGACCAATCGGCGTGAGAGATTGGCGACGCTATATGACTCAACGGTCGATGTGTCGTAAAACCAATAACCAACCAACCAACCAAAGCACGGCAGAATGAAACAACTCTTCTGCAAATGTGTGTAGCCTATTGAGTGGCAGTTCTTCCACGTCCAACTGGCTCTGCGATCGATCGGCTCCGCATTTGCGCCTGGAGTGACCTACGGTCGGCCGGCTGGCGTTCTCTGCCATCGAACCCTCTGACCCTGAGGTCCCTCTGACCCTCTGACCCTCTGACTCTTCAGTCGGCACGAGCCGCGGAGCCGCCAGTGCTGCTCTGATGTACAAGGTGGAACCGAACGGCCCACAGAGGTGACTGTGTTTTGCGTAGCAGCAGGAGGTGTCTGCGATTTGCTTACATTCTAGACGCGTTTCATTTATCAAATTTCGGTATAAGCTGATTCGTGAGGCCCAAAACACGAGAAGTTTTCGGTATATTAAAAATTCATCCGACACTTGATCCGAGACCGTGCCCCCCCCCAGAAGGTGTCCTGGCTCCGCCTCTGTTGTGAAGCGCGAATGGCTCACTCCGGCGTGCCGCCGCCACGGTCCAGCACCACCAGCAGGCGCACTGATGTGTGCCCCAGATGGTGTGCTGGCTCCGCCTCTGTTGTGACGCGCGATGGGCTCACTCCGGCGTACCGCCGCCACGGTCCAGCACCGCCAGCAGGCGTACGGGCACATTCCTGACACGCTACCCCAGGCGTGCCGGACGCTGCTGGCACATGATTACATCCGCTCACCTCCGACCGGCCGCCGCTGCACCCCACCGCGCTGCACCCCACCGCCGGCGCGGCCCCAACGTACTGCATGCAAACCGGCCGCTAATCGCCAACAAAGCGGCGCCTGTTCTGGTGCCGGCGGCCGGCCGGCAGGGCGTGGCCGCGCCGGCTGGCCGGCGCAGGTTTATGGCCGTGTCGTGCACGGGTGGCTGCAGCCGCTGTCGGACGCGCTCGGTACAGGTGGACGGGTGCCGGCCGCTGGGTACAGGTGGACGGGTGCCGGCCGCTGGGTACAGGTGGACGGGTGCCAGTCGCTGGGTACAGGTGGACGGGTGCCGGCCGCTGGGTACAGGTGGACGGGTGCCGGCCGCTGGGTACAGGTGGACGGATGCTGGACACTCGGTGCAGGTGGACGGGTGCCAGCCGCTGGGTACAGGTGGACGGGTGCCAGCCGCTGGGTACAGGTGGACGGGTGCCGGCCGCTGGGTACAGGTGGACGGGTGCCGGCCGCTGGGTACAGGTGGACTGGTGCCGGCTGCTGGGTACAGGTAGTCGGGTGCCGGCCACTCGAGGTGGGAGGAGCGGCGGGCGGCCGCCGGTCGTGGTGCTACCCTGCCGCCCGTGCGCTCTCGAGGCTTGACTCGTTTGCGCTGGGACCAGGCTGAGCGCAAAGCTTCTGTTGCGAAGCCAACGCGTTTGATGTCTTTCTTGGGCGTCTCATTCGCCTGTCCAGCTTTGGAAGTCGTCGATGCGTGATGACAGCTGGAGATGACTAAAGCTAGCGCACAGACGGCCTGGTCCGGCGCCGGGACGGTTCAGACGAGGACATCACCGCAGAGGGGGCCTGTCTCCTGCGGAACTCTGGCCGGGATTTAACAAAAATATCCGGATTTCTGCGTGAGTGTCTTTGTGGACCAGGGTCCGATTGCCAAGCAGAGCTTGTTGCGTGAACCCTGGCCCCACCATCCGATCCGTGAATTCCATTGGAACGGCAGAATCTTGACAGGGAGTTCAACGTGCCGTCAATGCACCGATGCGTCCGTTCCAGTAGCTCGTCCCCGACCTTATCTGGCCAGTTGCCAACTGACCCTCCCAGCCGCGGGCTAAGCGCGAGCGTGAAGCTACTGGAGCCCTGCATTGCCAGGACAGGGGAGACAAGTGCAATCCAGCGCTCTAACCAACTGAGCTACCGGGCCGGCAAATCTGAGTTGTTTGAGAACACGTGTTGTAGAGGACAGCGACACCGTCAGCATGCCTCTTGAGCCAGGCTTGTTCTGGACCCGTGCGCGGACCAATAGCGCTCCGTATCGGAGCTGATGTTACGTTACGTACGGCTGGGGCTCCTACTTCAGTACGTTACCTAGCGAACGTTCATTACGTTGTGGCTGGTTCGAGCCGTTTCGCTACCTTGTAGCGCATTTTAACCACGACTGTATTGCGGTACGACTATATGTTAAGCCTTAATGCGGTGGTATGGCATTATTGTATTAGTGTGGTGGTGTGCTGACACGGGTACGGCGCTGGCACTGGAACATTGGTTCGGCTGTGTCGGCTGTGTCGGCTCATCTTGCCGGATGCTTCGTTTTGGCTGGGGTTGCCGGTGTGGGTATATCGGACTGTGCTGTTGTGTTGCTGAGGTGAAACGGAACAACTATCTGTTGCTGTAGTGGGGAGGATCTAGGACTGTCTGTTGCTGTGGTGGGGAGGAACACGGACTGTCTGTTGCTGTGATGGGGAGAAACTCGGACTGTCTGTTGCTGTGATGGGGAGGAGCTCGGACTGTCTGTTGCTGTGATGGAGAGGAGAGCTCCGACTGTCTGTTGCTGTGATGGGGAGGAACTCGGACTGTCTGTTGCTGTGGTGGAGGAGGAACTCGGACTGTCTGTTGCTGTTGTGGGGAGGAACTAGGACTGTCTGTTGCTGTGATGGGGAGGAGCTCGGACTGTCTGTTGCTGTGATGGGAGGAGAGAACTCCGACTGTCTGTTGCTGTGATGGGGGGAACTCGGAGGTGAGGAGGAACTCGGACTGTCTGTTGCTGTTGTGGGGAGGAACTAGGACTGTCTGTTGCTGTGATGGGGAGGAACTCGGACTGTCTGTTGCTGTGATGGAGATGAACTCGGAACGTCTGTTGCTGTGATGGAGAGGAACTCGGACCGTCTGTTGCTGTGATGGAGAGGAACTCGGGACCGTCTGTTGCTGTGGTGGGGAGGAACTCGGACTGTCTGTTGCTGTGATGGCGAGGAACTCGGACCGTCTGTTGCTGTGATGGAGAGGAACTCGGAGTTCGGACCGTCTGTTGCTGTGGTGGGGAGGAACTCGGAATGCACAGACAGAAGTGTGCATGAGATAGAGAGATAGAGATGGGGAGACCGAGTCTGTCGCGGGGAAGACACCTGACTCGGTGCCCGCGGAGGGAGGCAGCGGCCGGTCCGCACCACCTGCCGGCCGCCGGCGGCGGAAGCCCAGTGTGCCCACCCGCTCTTGTTATGTGACGCTACCGTGTTAATCGACCCGTCCACAGCGATCAAGGGCGGCCGGCGGTGGCGTGCGCCGGCCACAGTCGCGCCGCTCTCCTTGGCAGCGGTCGGCGGCGGCCAGCGGCCTTGTCGGCTCTGCGTGACTCGCCGCCGCGCTGCCGCCGCTCCCGAGTAGGGACACGTACGCGTCATGTGGCTGGGCGGTCGGCAGTGGTAGCGGCAGTGGTAGCGGCAGCGGCAGCGGCAGCGGCAGCGGCAGCGGCAGCGGCAGCGGCAGCGGCAGCGGCAGCGGCAGCGGCAGCGGCAGCGGCAGCGGCAGCGGCAGCGGCAGCGGCAGCGGCAGTGGTAGCGGCAGCGGCAGCGGCAGCGGCAGCGGAGCGGCAGCGGCAGCGGCAGTGGTAGCGGGAGCGGCAGCGGGACCGCCGGCTGCACCTCAGCGACGCCCGCCGCCGAGGTCGTGACCCGCACCGCCGAGGTCGTGACCCACACTGCTGAGGTCGTGACCGGCACCCCCGCGGCGGTGGCTTTGACTGCCGGCGCTGCGCGGGCCGCTGCCAGCCGCCGCTCCCCGCCCACGTAACGGATGCTTGCCACGACTGGCCGTGGCGCTAAGCCCTGGCGCGCGGCACAGGGCGGCCGCGGCGGCGGCTGCGGCGGCGGCCGCCCTGTGCCCGCCTACCCTGAAGGTCGCCGCATTCTTGAGGGTGGCCGGCCGGCTGACGTCCGTGAGTCATACTACACTCGGCGCGGGCGTACGGGCCGGGCCGGCTCAGTCGCGTCCTCGCGCCGCCAGTGGGAGGTTGTCGGTTGTGGCGCGCGCGTGCACGGACCAGATCGCCAGTTGGGCTGTGTGTGAGGTGGTGGCGCGCCCAGGCCAGACGCGCCGCACAGCTGGATCTCCGCAGACAGACACCGGTGGATCCTCGGCTGCGCAGGCACAACGGTGAGCCAGTGGTGCGCCGACGGAGGCGTTGTTAGGTGCGTGAGAGGAGCAGGGGCGGGCGTCCGGACGTCGCCTGGCGTCGGAGCAGCTCGATTGCCGGCTGGACTCTGTCGGTCTCGGCGCTGGACGTGCTCCGTGCCGCCAGTTCGAGGGTATTCCCGCCACAGATGCGGGGCGGTACTCAGTGGTTCAGCTGAGCGTCTGGCACGCCAGAGGTACGGTGTTAGATTCCCCGCGATGCCCGCCCTTCCTGCCAGGGTGAGAGACAGACGACGCCATGGGTCCTCAGCTGCCGAGTGCGTCGTAAAGCCATAATCGAATCTGATCCGCCACAGATGCGGTCCGCTACTATGGAATGCAGCCATGGTTTTTGCCCGTGATGCTGGGCCCATCTTGGGACCTTTTCACTGCCGGCTGCGATTCTATCCGATGTCAGCTCATCTTGGACTGGTTCCACGTCCCCAGCCAGGTTCGGTTCTGTCCGGAGCTAGACCCACCTTTGACTCGCTTGGTGTTTGCTGCCAGTTTTTGCAGCGCCGATCTTGGTCCGCAACGTCACAAGAAAGTCGTCATGCCTGTGTGACGTCACACCAATGTGTGTTGCACCATCAAAGAGAACGACGCGGCGTCGCCCTGGGGCTACAGCGGTCGTGACGTCAGCAGTGATGAGGTCAGCAGCCGTGACATTGGCTGACGAGCCCGGCAGCGACCGTGAAGCACAACCGCTGCGCTTTGCCGATCAGGGTGTGGGCGTGACGCCGGTGCACCTTGACACGGTGGGGCTTGAGCAGGCGCACCTGGCCTGACTCACTGCACAGTGTCGACACAATCTGCCGCCGTCGGGGGCCGTCCGGACCACCTGCTTGTGATCGGCCCACGGCCGACGAGACGTGGTCGTTTATCAGATCAGCCCCGTCTGCCGAAGTGAGTCGCGCCGCCGCAGATACTGGTGTCACAGCGGGACGTGGGGGACGTGGTGCAGACGGTCAGGTGTGATGCCTTACACCCACCTTTGGGTGGGTGCCCTCCCCCTCCCCGCAATGGGTGAGTTGATCCTCCGAGGAATGCTGGGTGCAGCATGGAACCGCGGATACTGTGGATAACCGTGGAAACCATGGATACTCCCGATTACCAATTGTGGGATACCTCGTGGTTGATGCATGCGTTCCTCCATCTCTTTCATAAACCGGCGTCAGTATAACGGCAGTACTTTGTGGGGGGGGGGGAGGGAGGCATTGGCGGTGTGCGTACCCATCCTCAACTATTGTTCTGATGCGTTTTGCACGAGACTTACCGGCGCAAGTACCGCAAGTTGTGACTGGGCGCGGTGCGTCCCTCCCTCTGCCCTGAGGAGAATAAGCGTCCTGCACGGCGAAGGATTGTGAGAATGGAAGCAATGTTTACGTCGTTCTTTCCGCAGAATGCTATTGACCCACTATTGAATGTCAGAAATGCTGTGTGAACTCGTCTCTCGCGGTGGAACTGCCGGTGGCCCCTTAGCCGCTTCGGTCTGGGTAAATTCGGATCGCTGACTCCCGCTGGGCGGGGCCGCATTGACCCGTGGAATGCGGGAGGGGTCAATTTGGCTCCCGGTGCAATACTTTTGGAAGAAAACTCGTGATCCGTTCAAGATATCGCTTTCAAATCTGGCATACTTCGTATAACTTATGGGTGGACTTCGTGGAAAGATTGAGATCTAAATATTACTGCCGCGGAGGCAGGGTGGGTGGAGATCCAAATATATTACGGCCAAGGTAGGTGGAGATCTAAGTTTATTACGGCCACGGAGCCATGGTGGGTGGAGATCAAAATATATTACGGCCACGGAGCTAGGGTGGGTGGATCTCTAAGTATACTTCGGCCACGGAGCCAGGGTGGGTGGAGATCCAAATATATTACGGCCACGGAGCCAGACTGGGTGGAGATCCAAATATATTACGGCCACGGAGCCAGACTGGGTGGAGATCCAAATATATTACGGCCACGGAGCCAGGGTGGGTGGGAACCAGATCACCGCCACAATCTCGTCACAATGCGATTTTTAGAAGTATCTTGAGATAGTTGTCATGGGGAGGCTAGATTATTGCAAACGAACGTTTTTTAAAACATATTGTATCGACAAATAACCAAAGACAAACGGAAATAAACGGTTTCCCCTATATCAGAACACCGTTTGAAATGGAAATTTGTGATGAACATGGTCTTTTTTCGCATAATTTGGTTACGGATCGATATTTTTAAAATAGGACATATGTGACGGCAACAAAAGTCTCCTCTTAGTGTTCCAAGTTTGAAGTTCATACCAGGTCAAATCATGAGATATCAACTGAAACGTTCCGATAATACAATTAGAGGCACTCTGGAGGATAAAACACGGACTAATAAATCGAAATGGCTAGATCTCAGTTCACAACGGTAATCTTTGCTAGCCGATTTCGTTCCTGATGCGCATGACATGACACAATTTTATTCCACATTTTTTGACAAAAAATGGAGATTAAAGAATAAGTATTGGGAATGGATTGAACAAAATTCGTAAGGAGTGTGTGTGGGGGAGGGAGAGAATATCTAGGATTGCATTAATGCTGTTTATCACCTGAGCACGAACTCTCGAAAATCGTACCCTTCAACAGTTCGCATATTTCCTGGTATTTGACCTCGACCTGATCTATGATCGCGATCATGTACGTGCCATGGCGCTAGACTATCTTAAGTTTGAATAGCGTTGCTGTTGAATCACAACATCATTTGTCCTGCGACCTGGATCTGAAAGCTACAGCGACGACCGGATAACTGGCTGCACCCTTGACATTGACCTATTTGGCCTGACCTGGAATTTCAACCACAAGATGTAGACAAAATATATCAAGTTTAAGCATGGAGCTGCGGTTTACCGTTTGCCGCATCTGTCAATCTAGCTAGAACACACGTTATTGAGCAGGGTGCGGTGGGGTGATCCGACCGCACTGTGGGGGGGGGGGGGGGGGTAACAAGTACTGAGAGGGTTTACGGCGTGAGGGCCTGTGGATCTGGGCGGTCACGTGGGCTGGCGTGAGGCGGAGTCCGGTCCGGCGGCGGCATTACTCCGTGTTTAGCGGTTAATCGCACTGCCACGCGGCCAGCTGTGATGAGCCGGCTGCCTTGTGGGCTCGCCGGCCGACCTCCGTCTGTGTGAAGCCCGCTCGGTCGAGGGCCGTCTGTGCCGACCTCCGGCTGGTGAGGGTCGCTGACGGCCGACCCCCGTCTGTGTGAAGCTCACTCGGCCGACCTCCGTCTGTGTGAAGCCCGGCTGGCGAGGGTCGCTGACGGCCGACCTCCGTCTGTGTGAAGCCCGGCTGGTGAGGGTCGCTGACGGCCGACCTCCGTCTGTGTGAAGCCCGGCTGGCGAGGGTCGCTGACGGCGGACCTCCGTCTGTGTGAAGCCCGGCTGGCGAGGGTCGCTGACGGCCGACCTCCGTCTGTGTGAAGCCCGGCTGGCGAGGGTCGCTGACGGCCGACCTCCGTCTGTGTGAAGCCCGGCTGGTGAGGGTCGCTGACGGCGGACCTCCGTCTGTGTGAAGCCCGGCTGGCGAGGGTCGCTGACGGCGGACCTCCGTCTGTGTGAAGCCCGGCTGGCGAGGGTCGCTGACGGCCGACCACCGTCTGTGTGAAGCCCGGCTGGCGAGGGTCGCTGACGGTGGACCTCCGTCTGTGTGAAGCTCGCTTCGGCCGACCTCCGTCTGTGTAAGCCCGGCTGGCGAGGGTCGCTGACGGCGGACCTCCGTCTGTGTGAAGCCCGGCTGGCGAGGGTCGCTGACGGTGGACCTCCGTCTGTGTGAAGCCCGGCTGGTGAGGGTCGCTGACGGCCGACCTCCGTCTGTGTGAAGCCCGGCTGGTGAGGGTCGCTGACGTCGGACCTCCGTCTGTGTGAAGCCCGGCTGGCTAGTGGTCGCTCGCCGGCGGACCTCCGTCTGTGTGAAGCCCGGCTGGCGAGGGTCGCTGACGGTGGACCTCCGTCTGTGTGAAGCCCGGCTGGTGAGGGTCGCTGACGGTGGACCTCCGTCTGTGTGAAGCCCGGCTGGTGAGGGTCGCTGACGGCGGACCTCCGTCTGTGTGAAGCCCGGCTGGTGAGGGTCGCTGACGGTGGACCTCCGTCTGTGTGAAGCCCGGCTGGTGAGGGTCGCTGACGGTGGACCTCCGTCTGTGTGAAGCCCGGCTGGTGAGGGTCGCTGACGGCCGACCTCCGTCTGTGTGAAGCCCGGCTGGTGAGGGTCGCTGACGGCGGACCTCCGTCTGTGTGAAGCCCGGCTGGTGAGGGTCGCTGACGGTGGACCTCCGTCTGTGTGAAGCCCGGCTGGTGAGGGTCGCTGACGGCGGACCTCCGTCTGTGTGAAGCCCGGCTGGCGACGATCGCCGGCAGCGGACGGCTGAAGAAGCAGAAGTGCGACAGCGACGGATATGTGATGGTGATGGCGACGGCTGTCTGATGTGCTGCTCCCCAGCAGCCGCATCTAGGTGCCTCTGTGGCTCGATGGTCGCGGCTGGTGGCGAATGAATCAAAGGAGATATCGGAGCACTGGCATTTGTGATGCGGGTTCGTTAGTTAGTTATTTTGGCTTCAGGGCGTGATGCGGGTTCAGTGTTGTAAACTGATTTGAGGTCACAAATATAAAGCCTTGCAGATGAGATTTCGAACAACGAATCTCATGGACGAACAATCTCATGGTGTCGCGCCGGAATTATGTGAACACTTGGGATTAAAAATCACGCAATATTGCTGGGAGTGAAGGCTCCTTGATATAGATAGCGTAGTTTTTCATTCTCGCGTATTCAGCGGGTGTCCGTGAAACAGCGGAAAGATCTATATGAATATGGAAGCGGCTGTAGGTACCCTTGGCGAAAAAGCCAATGCTTGGGTGCCTTTCTTCGAATGCATCGCCTTTCATCTTTGCTCCCCCATGCTGATTTATAGACCCGCAAGCGATAGACACCGCCAGAAGATGGCCTTGTGGCTCCGGAGATGGTGAGGTGGAACTCTGTGTGCCCGAGTGGTATACTCAGATGCCACTACAGATGCCTCCTCCCGGTAACTATCAAATGGTCTGGTGGTAGTGCTCATATGACCTGGTGCAGTGTTAAGCCCCAGGGATGGTCAGGCAAGGAACCTCCGAACATAGAACAGGGAACTATTGAAGAGGTCTGGTGGTAGTGCTCGTATGACCGAGCGCAGTGCTAATCCCCAAAGATGGAAAGATGGTCAGGCAAGGAACCTCCGAACATAGAACCGGGAACTATTGAAGGGGTCTGGTGGTAGTGCTCGTATGACCGAGCGCAGTGCTAGACCCTGGCGATGGTCAGGCAAGGAACCTCCAAACATAGCCTTTTGGCACTGACTGGATTCTACGCATCTGACCCATTACTCCTTGATATTCTGACTCGTCTGACTGCTATACATCAGGATGGGAAGACTGTTCGATTGTGCTGGATCCCCAGCCATGTGGGAGTATCGGGAAATGAACGCGCCGATTCTGCAGCGAAATGGGCTGCCCGGAGACCGCAAACATGTGCTTTTACACTGCCAGCCAGAGACCATCTCCCCGGAATATCATCGTATATTAACACCAAATGGCAGACGACCTGGAGCGCACAGACCAACAATAAGCTGCACGCGATAAAGCCACACATTGGAGACTGGCCATCGTGCCACCGCAGATCCAGAAGTGACGAGGTGACGCTGTGCAGACTGCGTCTCGGCCACACTCATGCTACTCACCAATACCTTCTCTGCGGCGACGAGAGACCCCAGTGTCCCCGCTGTTAGGAAACCTGACCGTACGTCACGTACTTTTCTCGTGCCAGCACTTCTCAACAGAGCGAAGGTTGTTTTACGGAAATACTGCACGGCTCAACACATATCGTGACGTCCTGGCTGACGACTCAGACATAGTTCGTTCTGGGAACATATTCCGCTTTCTGAGAGCGATCGGCTTTCGGGCCATCTACTCACCCCGGTAACACCTGTATTGTCCGCATAACTAACTGAGGCGCTGAATTGAAAGTTATGGGCGCTAAATGATCACGCTTTGGTCGAAGCGCCCTTAAACTCAAATAACTAACTAACTAACTAACTAACCTCCAAACATAGCTCGGGGAGGCCGATATTACTTCATTTATCGGTGCGAGAGATATACTCTGGCTAGGGTCTACCAGTCCTTGGACCGTCAGCCACAGCTACTCACTCCGCCACGCCCGGAACCCTATCCCAGTCATCTTTCTTTGCACAACTGTTTTCTCCACCTTCTTCGTACCTCGCGTGGCACTGCGTGGTACTGCGTGGTGCTGTTTGGTACTGCGTGATGCTGCGTGATAATGCTTGGTGCTGCGTGGTACTGCGTAGTACTGCCTGGTGCTGTTTGGTACTGCGCGATGCTGCGTGATAATGCTTGGTGCTGCGTGGCACTGTGCGGTACTGCGTGGTGCTGTTTGGTACTGCGTGATGCTGCGTGATAATGCTTGGTGCTGCGTGGCACTGCGTGGTGCTGTGGAGGAGTCTTTGGGTGGCTGGTGTGAGCGTCGTCGACCCAGCGGCGCGGCTGGGAGGAATGTGTTCCGGTTTCACAGCTACTGAGCACGTTTGGTTTCGTGCGTGCGCCGTACGCGCCCACGTTTGGTCTGTTCGGTGGCCTGCCAATGGTGACGGCCGTCGTCGGGTGTCGCGTCCCGTTCCGGAGCCGAGCTCAACACTGGGCCGACGACACGTGAACCTCAACGTGACGTCACGTGTGCTCGAGGCCTGGGTGGTGATGAATGGTCCAAGCACGTCTTGCTCTGTTTACTTCGTGGCGCACGAAGAAGCGTGATGTCAGGAGAATGTTTGGCAGCATTCGTCGCTGGTACCGGGTTGATTGATACGGCCCTTTCGTTTGTTTTTGCCACTAGATGCGCTAATGGGAGAAGTGATTACACACTATAAACATGCATAGATGTTTTGTGTTGATGTGTACTTTGAGGGGATCTCCTTGGCTCCAGCAGCTCGCCTCAGCTGTTCAGGGCCAGTAGGTGACACGTGCCTTGTGGTTATTTGCAGTTCTGATTTGGGAAGATTTTCTTGACTCAGTGAGGTCATCGCATGTCTTCAGCATGCCGTGTAGGAATGTTTCTTAATTGTATTGATTGAAAGCGGAATTTCAGCTCTGGGCCGTGTCAACTTATCAGAAACACCACACATCGAGCATTTCAATTATTATAAGTTGATTGGGAGGCCGCGAGGCTGGTGGGACTGGAGCCGTACCAAACTGAGACTGGGTCCAGCCAGTGGCAATGTGAGTGGTTTGGCGTAACTGAGCGTGAGTGGGCGGGCGTCCAGCCAGTGGCAATGTGAGTAGTTTGGCGTAGCTGAGCGTGAGTGGGCGGGTTGACTACCCAGTCCAATTCTCCCGACGACCGGATGTCCACTGTTTGTGAAAATGTGCCTTCAAATCGATTTATTTCGTCCAACATACCACACGTGTTGTTCGGAATTTGTGGGGAGGCTGAGAACCCTGTGAACAATGACTGCCCTCACTGTTGTGGCGAGCCTAATCACGAATGTGTCTGGGCGGGAGTGGGTCGAGTGGTCCAGGGGCAAGATGCTCGTCTCACAATCGAAAGGTTGTGAGTTCGAGTCTCACCTGTCGCTACTCTTCGCCCGCGACCAATCGGCGTGAGAGATTGGCGACACTACATGACTCAACGGTCGACGTGTCGTAAAACCAGTAACCAACCGGTCCCGCCCGGGCCACAGCCGTGTCGGGCGCTGTCGCCGAAACGTCGCCAGCAGTCGCCGGCTCGTGCATCCATGCAGTGACGTCTGCGAGTCTGTGTGTGTGTGTGACGGCCTTGGACGGTCCCGTCCGTTATTCAGATGGGAAGCTTTTCTTAGCCGGTAACCGGAGCTGACGTGGACATCCGGCGGAATCATTTTGCTGGAACTGACTTGGTTGGTGGCCACTTATCTGGCGGAGCATTCCGGTGCGTGGGCCGTCCATCCGGCGGGATCAGTCTGTTGCTGGAGCTGACTCGGTCGGTGGCCACTTTCTGGCGTCCGGTGCGTGGGCTGTCCATCCGACGGAATCAATCTGGCCCCGCCGACGGCGGCTCGAAATCTGTCCGTTTCCGGGACGATCGATCAGCGATCTGACACTGAAAATAATGCGGGGTCGCCGCCGCCAATTACGCCGGGAACGGTCGGGTATTTTTCGTGGCGGGGAGTGGATGAGTTCGCGATATCCAGCCGGCGCTGTGGCAGGCGTGGGCTGAGTTTTAGCCGCTGGGTGATGTTTGGCTCACGTGTCGGAACTGGCGCGGCCATTGTGTGGTGTGACAGCTTCACCTGGACAACTGTCATCACTATCACTGCGGCCACGTGTGGTGTGGCAGCTTCACCTGGACAGCTCCTGTCATCACTATCACTGCGGCCATTGTGTGGTGTGGCAGCTTCACCTGGACAACTCCTGCCATCACTATTACTGTGGCCATTGTGTGGTGTGGCAGCTTCGCCTGGACAACTCCTGCCATCACTATTACTGCGGCCATGTGTGGTGTGGCATCTTCACCCGGACAACTCCTGCCATCACTATCACTGCGGCCATTGTGTGGTGTGGCAGCTTCACTCGGACAACTCATGCCATCACTATTACTGCGGCTATTGTGTGGTGTGGCAGCTTCACCCGGACAACTCCTGCCATCACTATTACTGTGGCCATGTGTGGTGTGGCATCTTCACCCGGACAACGTGACCAGCCACACCTGTGTTGGCCGAGGTCACGTGATTCGGACGGCAGCTCACGTCACTGGGCACAGAGTCACCTTGCGGCGCTCGTGACACACGCACGCTACCCCAACACCTGAGCCACATCGCCTGGGCGCTTGTGGCGGCTTTGGCTGGTAGAGAACCCCTGTCGCTGGAGACCCTCGCAACTGATGGTCGATCGCATCACCTGAAGCATTTGGGGTGACGGTAGATTGTCGGCGGTGTAGGCGGCCTGCGACCGGGGCCCCTGGTGACCCTCGCTGACAGGCACTGCCTTGGCACGTGCACCCGCCCTGCTGTGGTACACACGTGTGTGACAACTCGACTGCACGTGGCTCGTCGGACCCACTCGTCGCCATGCACCAGATCAAGTACGTCGAACGCTGTTGGGCCACTAGATGTGCTTATAGATGGGCGCGAATGATCAACTCTGGTCGAAGCGCCCTAAAACCCAAATAACCAACCAAGTACGTCGAACGCCTTGTGGTCGGCGCGCCGAGGGGTGCGCACCATGGGCGCTGTATAACCTAGGCAGTTGATGCGCCCCTAAACCCCAATAACAACAACAGGGGTGCGCACCACGCCTGGCAGTCATGGCGTGAATCTGCCCCAACGTTCAGCGCCGTGGTGCGTCTCAACACGATCGTCCGAGCGTCGCGGCGTCGATCGCATGGTCAACCTCGCATGGCCAGTCCTGGCATGGTCAATCCTGGCAAGCCGGCGTCTGGCGGCACCGACCCAGCCTGCAGCTGCCGGTGCCGTCAGACGCCGGGTTTAGCCCATCAGTTGCTCAGCTCCAGAGTGAATGATGCGCCCCGGAGCCCGGATATCTTTTCGTGCATGTGTGCTAAAGATGTGACTTGGGTGTGTGTGACTGTGAACATTTAGTACCTCAGAGGAATGCCCGATTATACCTAGCCGGTGGCATGCTATTAGTTGTGGGCGCTAAATTACCAAAACTGGTCGGTGCACCCTAACACTCAAATAACCAGCCAAGAACCCGGATGTCCAACTCGACGCAGCCGGCTGGCGTGCCTCGCTGACGGAGTACGGCCTGGCGGACAGTCCGGCCGTAGCGCACTGCCCGAGTACGGCCTGGCGGACAGTCAGACCGTGGCGCTCCCGGCCGGTGGCCGTCACACCGTGTGTGGCCGTGACGTGGGACGTGACGGTGACGCGTCGCCGGCCGGCCCCGACCCGTCACAAGACGGCACGTGGCCCCGTCGCCCGTCGTCACACATGCGGACCGACCACTTTCCTTTCGGGGAGCAGCGCCACACAGCTGGCCGACGGGGTGGCTGAGAGCGGCGCCGATCCGCTGCGACATGCTGCCGGCTAACGGTTTTGACATGCATTACGTCTGAATAAGCCTGTCGAACGTATCTGGCACATCGACTGCGACGTTCGCAGCAGCCCGGTTCTGAATATCGCGTGCGAGATTGCCTCCTATCACATGATGGTGTGCCGTTTGACCGGTGGTTGTTATTCAGGCGTCAGTGATGGACCTGGCAAACGGACTTGCAAATGCACGTTTATAGCTTGACGTCGACGGAGATACCTGGAAGGAGGGCGGCGCTGTTATTAAGTGTGCCAGCTGGAGCTTAGCAACTAGCCGGCGAGTCGGCGTCGCGCCTGATATCGGCCACCATCGGCTGTCGCTGCGGCGACGCCGTGCCGTGTGGTCACCGTGCCGCCGCCCGCCGCTCGGCTACCTCGTGCCGGCCGAAGGGTGGGCGTGCCAGACTGGCGCGGCTGCCACCGCTGTGAGGAGGTGAGAGCCGGACGTGGTAGGTTGCCGGCGTCCTCCACCGCGGGGCCGACGCCGTTGGCGGGTCGGGCCGGTCGTGGCCGAGCTGCGTCGTGGCCGAGCTGCGCCGTGGCCGACGGACGGCGTGGACTCGGCGCTGCATGGTGAGCGGCCGGCCGCAGGGTCGGCTGTGTCCGGGCCGCAGGGTCGGCGGTACAGGCGGCACCGGGAGTGGGGTCGGCGTGCGGCCGAGATGGTGACCTGATGTCGAGACGGCTGCCGCACGCCCAGCCGCGGCCAACTGTCGCACTGGCCGGCAGCAGACGGCGGGCGGCTGCCGGCATACCTGACTGGCGTGCCCCCACGTGACGTGACGCCCGTCTGCCGGCGGCAGGCGGCGGCGTCTCCAGCTGAACTTGTAGCCCGCCGCCGGCTCGTGCAGCGGTGTGTACGTGTCGGCGCCGACAGCTACAGCTGGACCTGTAGCTTGCCCGCCGCCGGCTCGTGCAGCGGTGTGTACGTGTCGGCGCCGACAGCTACAGCTGGACCTGTAGCTCGCCCGCCGCCGGCTCGTGCAGCGGTGTGTACGTGTCGGCGCCGGGCGCACCTGTCCGCGTGTTGCTGTCTGTCGAGCCGCCTGGCCGGTAGCCGGAACTGCAGACGGCGCCGTGCCGGCCGCCGACTGATGTGCACCGCCGCTGGAAATAGCGTCCACCCCGCCTCGCCCCGCCAGATCAGCCGCGTGGTCAGACGCTCCTTTGAAGCGTAATCGCTGGTCGAAGGGTGGACGGTGCCGCCGTCGAGCCGGGGGTCGTGGGTCGTGGGTCAGAACGGCTCACTGCGCGGCTGGTTGATCCCGCCGACCCCCAGCTGTCGTCCACGTCCGGGCGTGCTGCGGGGCACCAGCGCCGCACAAGCCGACAACGTTCCAGCGTTCCAGCCGTGGTCGGCCGACACGTGGCTGGGATCTCGCGGCTCCGTCCGCCATCGCCACCGTGGCGAGCCGTCGCGTGGGGCCGCCAGGGAGCCATGCGACGGCGGGTCGAGTCCGCCACCAATCGCTCTCCGACTGTGCAGTGGAGAGGGGGGGGTGACGGTGACATCAGCGCCCGTGTGGCGGCTGCACGGCTCGGTGCAGCCGTGGATGGCGAATGGCCGTGACTCAGCGGAGGTGTGGTCTGCCGGCCGGGCATCGCATGACCATCGGCACACACCTGCCGGCCGGGGCATCACACCACCATCGGCACACCTGCCGGCCGGGCATCCCATGACCATCGGCACACCTGCCGGCCGGGGCATCACACCACCATCGGCACACCTGCCGGCCGGGCATCGCATGACCATCGGTACACCTGCCGGCCATCACATGACCATCGGCACACCTGCCGGCCATCACACCACCATCGGCACACCTGCCGGCCGGGGCATCACACCACCATTGGCACACCTGCCGGCCGGGGCAGGTCCTGGCCAGGTTGCATGCTATGAGCCGACCTGTTCATAATCATTGGACGTGTTCGGCGACGTGTAGCTGCTGCCCCTCCCCCTCCCCCTGGTTCCGGGTCGTTATGTCTGGGTGTGAGTAGACAGGTGTTTTTAGCCGGGTAGCTGTAACTGGGGTTCGTAGATACTTAGTCTGGTGGGTAGTGTTGAGCAAACACTGGGTCGGGGGCGCGGTAGCTCAGTCGGTAGGGAGTTGGACTCTTGGTCGTAAGACCATGGGTTCGAATTCCACAACCGGTGGGATTACCGAGTCCACCTCTGCCAACGGGCGAGAGAGGCGACGCCATGTGACTCAGCAGTCGAATGCGTCGTAAAAGAGCCCAAGTACCTACCTACTGTACCCTGTACCTACCTGTACCCTGCACCCAAGTACCCACCTACCACTGCGTGGGCCAGTAAGCCGGGCGAGTGTCGTCTCCGGGTCAGCAGGCTGGGCTGTCCGTGTCTGGATCAGCAGGAGGGGTCGACTGTCGCAGGGTCAGCAGGTGCGACGGCTGCGTCTGGGTCAGCGGGACGCTCGACCGTGTCCGGGTCGGTAATTCGACACGGGTGGGTGGCCGGTGTCGGTGGCGAGTTCGCACACCTGCCGCGCAGTTGACCAGATCCCGTCGTGAGCTGTGTGACGCGGTACGGTACGGTGCGGTGTGTCGCTCCTCGGCAGTTGACCAGATCACGTCGTGAGCTGTGTGACGCGGTACGGTACGGTGCGGTGTGTCGCTCCTCGGCAGTTGACCAGATCACGTCGTGAGCTGTGTGACGCGGTACGGTACGGTGCGGTGTGTCGCTCCTCGGCAGTTGACCAGATCACCGTCGTGAGCTGTGTGACGCGGTACGGTACGGTACGGTACGGTACGGTACGGTGCGGTGTGTCGCTCCTCGGCAGTTGACCAGATCACGTCGTGAGCTGTGTGACGCGGTACGGTACGGTGCGGTGTGTCGCTCCTCGGCAGTTGACCAGATCACGTCGTGAGCTGTGTGACGCGGTACGGTACGGTACGGTGCGGTGTGTCGCTCCTCGGCAGTTGACCAGATCACGTCGTGAGCTGTGTGACGCGGTACGGTACGGTGCGGTGTGTCGCTCCTCGGCAGTTGACCAGATCGCGTGGTGTACGGTACGGTGCGGTGTGTCGCTCCTCGGCAGTTGACCAGATCACGTCGTGAGCTGTGTGACGCGGTACGGTACGGTGCGGTGTGTCGCTCCTCGGCAGTTGACCAGATCACGTCGTGAGCTGTGTGACGCGGTACGGTACGGTGCGGTGTGTCGCTCCTCGGCAGTTGACCAGATCACGTCGTGAGCTGTGTGACGCGGTACGGTACGGTGCGGTGTGTCGCTCCTCGGCAGTTGACCAGATCACGTCGTGAGCTGTGTGACGCGGTACGGTACGGTGCGGTGTGTCGCTCCTCGGCAGTTGACCAGATCACGTCGTGAGCTGTGTGACGCGGTACGGTACGGTGCGGTGTGTCGCTCCCGGCAGTTGACCAGATCACGTCGTGAGCTGTGTGACGCGGTACGGTACGGTGCGGTGTGTCGCTCCTCGGCAGTTGACCAGATCACGTCGTGAGCTGTGTGACGCGGTACGGTACGGTGCGGTGTGTCGCTCCTCGGCAGTTGACCAGATCACGTCGTGAGCTGTGTGACGCGGTACGGTACGGTGCGGTGTGTCGCTCCTCGGCAGTTGACCAGATCACGTCGTGAGCTGTGTGACGCGGTACGGTACGGTGCGGTGTGTCGCTCCTCGGCAGTTGACCAGATCACGTCGTGAGCTGTGTGACGCGGTACGGTACGGTGCGGTGTGCGCTCCTCGGCTTTAATAAATTAGGTTCGTGGGGTGTGTGACGCGATACGGTACGGTGCGGTGTGTCGCTCCTCGGCAGTTGACCAGATCACGTCGTGAGCTGTGTGACGCGGTACGGTACGGTGCGGTGTGTCGCTCCTCGGCAGTTGACCAGATCACGTCGTGAGCTGTGTGACGCGGTACGGTACGGTGCGGTGTGTCGCTCCTCGGCGTCGGACCGGCTCAGTTGTTGCCGGTCGCTGACGGGGGCGTGATCTATGGCGCCGTCGCGTATGTGACGGTGCCAGTGTCATCGGCTCTGTCCGCACAGAGGGCACGGCTGAGCTGGCTCTGCCCGCACAGGGGCACGGCTGAGCTGGCTCTGCCCGCACAGAGGGCACGGCTGAGCTGGCTCTGCCCGCACAGAGGGCACGGCTGAGCTGGCTCTGCCCGCACAGAGGGCACGGCTGAGCTGGCTCTGCCCGCACAGAGGGCACGGCTGAGCTGGCTATGACGCCGCTGCCAGCGCTGCACTGGGTAAGCGGCGGCTGCTGCGACCGACCAGCCGGTGGCACGTGTGCCGCCGGCAGCACAACTCGACGTGGCCGTGTGGTTTGGCGCACGGAGCGAGCAGCGGCCGCGTTTATTGGGCTGACAGCGTCGCGGGCTGGGACCGATCTGCTTACTGAACTCGAAGTGCATGCGTTCCCGGACCAGGCAGCACGCGGTATTTGTAACGCCAATCACGGCCAGAGCGGCGGCCTGTGACGAAACGTCAAGTAATCACCCATCCGCTCTGGATAGTCATGGAGGTAAATGGCCCAGGTGCTGGCGCGCCCTGTAACCCCCCACACACACTGCCGAATATCACCTGGCCGCAATAACCGGACCGTGTAGATTGGAGGTCGCAAAGGGCGACAGGAAAAGTTGCGCCGTTATCAGCGGCGCCGGGCATGCTCATCGCCTGTCTGCCGGTATCGTGTGCGCGCCGGTGTTTACCGGCCGGCTATCGATGCGGGGTCACACGTGGCCGGCGGGGCGAAGCGGCGAGCGACGCGCCGCCGGTGCACGGCTCGTTTTTGCCGCCGCTGTCGGCGACGTGTTCTTCAAGGCGGCCTGGTTTTTGCGGCGTTCCGGCCGGTTTTTGTGGCCGGTTTTTGTGCCGCGGCCGGCAGTCGGTTGTCGGCCGGGTCGTGCGGTGCCGGCGGCGTGCGGTTGTGTTCGGGGGGCGGCACGGCGCCGGCCGGCGTGTTGTCGGTCGGCGCGGAATTCGGCGGCGGGCGAGTTGCTTATTGTCTCGTGTGGTGGCTCGGTGGCGCCAAAACACCCAAAACACAGGAGTCGACCCACTGCAGGCCCCATCCCTCGGCCCTCCGCCGGCTCCGCCCACTGCCGCCGACTCGGCCGCTCCGCTCCCCCTGTAGCTCCTCGCGCGGCGCCGTACGCGCTGCGGCTTTGTACGGCCGCGGTGGACGGTCACCTGTCCGTGTCGGCGGGGTCGGCCGCCCGCTCCCCCTGTAGCTCCTCGCGCGGCGCCGTACGCGCTGCGGCTTTGTACGGCCGCGGTGGACGGTTACCTCTCCGTGTCGGCGGGGGTCGGCCGCTCCCCCGTAGCTCCGCGCGGCGCCGTACGCGCTGCGGCTTTGTACGGCCGCGGTGGACGGTTACCTGTCCGTGTCGGCGGGGGTCGGCCGCTCCCCGTAGCCCTCGCGCGGCGCCGTACGCGCTGCGGCTTTGTACGGCCGCGGTGGACGGTTACCTGTCCGTGTCGACGGGGTCGGCCGCTCCCCCTGTAGCTCCTCGCGCGGCGCCGTACGCGCTGCGGCTTTGTACGGCCGCGGTGGCCGGTCACCTGTCCGTGTCGGCGGGGGTCGGCCGCTCCCCCTGTAGCTCCTCGCGCGGCTTTGTACGGCCGCGGTGGACGGTCACCTGTCCGTGTCGGCGGGGGTCGGCCGCTCCCCCTGTAGCTCCTCGCGCGGCGCCGTACGCGCTGCGGCTTTGTACGGCCGCGGTGGACGGTTACCTCTCCGTGTCGGCGGGGGTCGGCGGCGACCTCAGCGTGGCTGCCTTTTACGGCCGACACGGCCGGAACAATGCGGCCGACGCCGCCGCCCGCCACCCAATTACGGCCACATTGAGCCGGCGGCGGGGCGGCGGCCGCCGCGCTCCGGGCGGCCGGTCTCGGCCAGATCTGCCCCACCTCATCCCACCCCATTTCATCCCATCCCATCCCAGCCCAGCCCAACCCAGCCTAACCCAGCCCAGCCACAGAGCCACCCGGAATTCAATCAGGCTGCGGTTAGTGGCGCGGCCGGCGCGGTCGCGGCCCGGTCAATGGGAGGAGGTGGGCGCAGCGGGACGGCGGCGGCGCCTCGGCCCGGCCGCCCGGTCGCCAGGCCACCACGTGCTGCCCGCTGGCACCCAACAATGGACCGGTATTGTGGGCTGGACGGGCCGCCGTGTTTTGTTTTTTACTCGTCCGTAGCGAAAGCGGCCGGACTGGTGCCGGCTGGTCGGTGACTCCGCGGGCACGGGGCTCGGCGGTCCTGTCAGACGAGGTGCCTATCGGTAGATGGTCCGAGTTTTCGCACTCTGCCTGGCAGTGGCGTAGTCAAGGGCGGCGAAGGGGGCAGTCCCCCACCCCCTGGAGGGTCGGAGTGGACCGTCCATACGACCGCCTCGATCGAGACCACCGTCCAGACAGGGGGCTCGCAAGGGCCCTCCGGGCCGACGTGAAGGGCCCCGGGCTGACGTAAAGGGTCCTGGGCCGATGAAAGGGGCCCGAGTCAATGGTGTTAAATGCCCTCGTGAAGTGTTGAGGACCCTGGACTGGACCAACGTGAATGGCTTCCAGGTCCACGGAGGGGGCTCCGGGTCGTTGGAAGGGCCCCCGGGATGACGGAGATCGCTCCGAGTCAATATGAAGGTCCCGTGAGCTGACGGTGGGGCCCAAACCGAAGGAAAGGCTCGTGACCTGATGGAGGGAGTCGAAACGTTTGAAAAGGGGCCCCGCTGGAAAAGGCCCTGGGTCATAAAAGAGGGTCCCTGCGAAAACGGAAGGGGTCCTAGTTGCCACTGAGGACTTGGGGCCGTCAGAAAAGGCCCTTGCACTTGCGACTGGCAAGCACGCTTAGAGGTGTTGAATGGTGAAGGGCGCCTTGAACTGCTGCAGTCGTAAATAGGCGTCTATTGGCTACGATGTTCCTCGGAGCACTAAGGGTTCCTTGGAAGCCTAAGAGATGCCAGCTGAGTTACCGCAAGTCTGAGTGCCGTCCCATCCTGGTTAATTCGTCATCAAGGTGAAGCTGGCCATTTCGTCACTTGGAAGTAAAATTACTGAAAGATGTAGCAGCTGGCACAGGTGATAACATTAGTCGAAGGCGACGACGGCGAGGTGGTTGGGCTGTGTCCCCATAATAACGCGCAGCGGGAGGTGGTCGTGACTGAGTCAGGTGGTTGGGCTGTGTTCCAATACTAACGGCCAGGTGGTTGGGCTTATACTTTCCTGGGCTTATACGTTCCTATACTTACGCGCAGCACGAGGTGGTCGTGACTGTCGATTTCCTGGCTCGCTGGGAATCACTCGTGAAGTGCCTAATCCGCCGTAAATTCCTCCTGCATTCATGTGATATTAAAAATTGCAACTCGGAGAGAGTGTGGTGAGAGTTAGCGTAGTTCGCCACGGGTGTGCCAGGCCAATCAGCTGCAGGGACCTGCAATTAGTTTTTTTCGTGGAGTGGAAGGCAGCAGGCGAAGGCGTCAAACCCCTGATGACTTTAAAGCAATTTGGCAACACGATAGGAACAATGCGAGCAAAGGATGATGTTGACCAATGAACGAGGCATCTGCCGGCAGGATGTTGATGGCCAGATGCCAGGAATCGAGTGGCGAAAACAGTAGCAGTTGCTGCAGCTGTACGTTGCGAAGTTTCATGGAAATCAATCCAGAACGTCAACACCATGTCTACAGGTCAAAACAAGCTCTTGATAGGTGTAGCTTTCCACATAGATTTCGGAGTTAAAGCAGATTGATCAGCTGACTGGGACCTCGGTCGCTGCCGAGGGTAGCCGATTCGGAGCCGGGGGGGGCAGCCGACTTGACCAGGTCCGGCCGCACAGGCACCGCACACTGAATGGTTCGACGTCTCCCGTCCGTGCTCCTCTCAGCACGCTGCCCTACAGTCTAAAAATAATGACGTCTCGAGCGATTCATCTTTAAAACATGGCCAGCCGCGCTGCATGACGGTGATCCATCAGCCGTGTCGGACAGCACTGTGCGGGGCGGAGATCCGCATCGGGCCGGCCGGTCGGCATTCCGGCGACGTGCGTCTCCGTTAGCCTGAGCCGCGCCGAGCCCCTCACGTCACGTGTCGCCGGCGGCCGGACTGCACGCGACCGAACACGTGACGCGCCGACACGACACCGAAATGGTCACGTGACTGCGGCCGGCCACGAGCTCGTACGCCGCAGGTGGAGTACGTACCGCGTTGGCGCGAGCCGGCGTGCCGCCGCGTTGTTGGCGCGCGAACCGACGTGTCGCCGCCTCGTCCAGCGGCCGGCGTGCCGCGCCGCGCCGCGCCGCCGTTTCCGACCGCGCTCTGACGGACCGGCGGTCCGATGGTTTATGCATCGGTGACCGTCGGCCGTTTCCGACCGCGCTCTGACCGACCGGCGGTCCGATGGTTTATGCATCGGTGACCGTCGGCCGTTTCCGACCGCGCTCTGACCGACCGGCGGTCCGATGGTTTATGCATCGGTGGCCGTGGACCAGTGACAAGCGCGGTTATGCACTGCCGAACAGATGTGCCGACGGCCGCACCTTGTGGACCCACCCAGCCTGTCTGTCCGTCTGCACGTGTGGCGGAGGGCACGGCTGGCAAGCCACCTGCTGTCGGCCGAATTGTGCACTGTCTGACAGCGCGCCTTACTGCGTCCGGTGTGTCCCGTCCGTATCATGTGTTTCGTCCCATATTTGGTGTACGAGGTTGTATGTTTCACCAGGAATCATTGCGTTAGTGATGAATTAACGGCCGGCGGCTACTGCCACTAATACTGCTGCTAATCAGTGGCAGTAGCATTCAGGTTGGTAATGGTACTGGCTGGTGGCTACTGCCACTCATACTGATAAAATCAGTGACGTTAGCACTCGGATTGGTGCAAATCGGTAGCAATTGTTGGAATAAGAATGATGTGACAGCATGGTGTGCGTATTTTGATATGCAATTGCAGGCCCAGCCTTTAGGTGGGTGCAGTTGTGCGGCCCGCCCTCTGTCTTGTCATATGCCCCATGTTGCCCCGTGCCGCACACCGATCTGCCCTGCCTTTCCACATCTTACCCTCTACACTGTCCTCTCCTCCATCCCGTGCCATCCGGCCGGCCGGTCCCCTACTCTGCAATGCCCTCTGCGTGGGTGTGTCCCACCCCGCACATCGCAACTGTCCTCTGTGCTGCCCTGTTCCCCTTCTCACCCTGTCTCTGTTTTGCCATGCCGTCTGTTATGCTCTCCACTGGATTTCCATGCTCTTTACTTTGCCGTGCCGTATCCTCTGTCTTGTACCTGCCCCCTGCCTTGCCATGTTCCCCACTTTGCCGTGCCATATCCTGTCTTGCCCCTGCCTTGCCATGCCCTCTACTTTGCCGTGCCGTATCATCTGTCTTGTACATGCCCCTGCCTTGCCATGTCCTCTACTTTGTCGTGTCGTATCCTCTATATTATACCTGCCCCCTGCCTTGCCATGTCCCTCACTTTGCTGTGCCGTATCATCTGCCTTGTACCTTCCCCCTGCCTTGCCATGTTCCCCACTTTGCCGTGCCATATCCTGTCTTGCCTCTGCCTTGCCATGCCCTCTACTTTGCCGTGCCGTGTCCTCTGTATTGCACCTGCCCCTGCCTTGCCATGTCCCCCACTTTGCCGTGCCGTGTCCTCTGTCTTGCACCTGCCCCTTGCCTTGTGATGTCCGCTGTCTCACAGTGTCTGGAGTTCTGTACCAGTGTTCAGCGGAATGAGTTGCTGCTCATTTCTCGCTACTCTAAACAAGCACGTTGTACGCCTACTACGTGCCCTTTTCCGTCCACGAGGTGCCTTTTTGGCGAAGTGCCATCTCGTAAAAAAAAATCGAAAGGAATGTTGTAAATCTGAGGTCATGCTAGTGACTCATCATGTGGTGTTGCACACATTCTCGCACACAATGTGCATCGTACCGCCGTCCACGTTGAGTGGACGCCACCTGGAGAGCGCTGGCGGCTGGAAAACGGCTGCATTGCACTGCATTCTGGTCGTCGCCACCTGCAGCGGTGCATCGGCCAGTCACCGGTCCGTACCCTTCGGGCGCGCCAACCTGCCGGCTAATGCGGTACTCGGCTAATCCAGTGGCCGTGCATTCGCGGAATGCTATTGGGTTGTCGGCGCCCCCGGGCATGGCTGCCGGCCGGTATGTCGGAATGCAGCACCTGCACGGTCGGCCAGTGCAAGCGCGGCGTGTGGGGAGGGGTGCACGGCCGGGCGTTGCGTGAGAAGTCGGGAGGGACCATGCCCGGGTCCATGCCAATACCGGTGCTGCATGCTGCCGCCAGTTAGCCCGCCCAGTGGGCTAAACATAGCGTGGCAGTGGAGTGCAGTCGGAGGCGGACGCCATCTCCGGTTTGGGCCCGTGTGGCCGGCGGAGGAGAGAACGCGCGGCAGCGCGGCGCCGTTTGGCTGGACTGATGGTTTATCTTTGGCGTGTCTTTTGATAACAACCGATCAGGTCGTGGCGTGTCGCTGAGTTGCGACGACATTGCTGGGAGCAAGTTTAGTATGTTTCTGCTGAAGTCGTGCTTTCTGCCTGTTTCTCTGCAGTCACTGCTGAGGCGGCACACGTTTGATGTTCTTGGAAGCACTCCGACTTGGAGATATCGCGCTTATGTCGTGCTTAGTGTGACATACGTTAGCTTGACCTGGCCCAGACCCAGTGACCCATCCAGCTTGCACGTTGCGAGGTCAAGTAAATGTAGATGGATTTGTACAAGCCTAAGCTACTCGCTTATTTACAAGCCTAAGCTGCTCTCTTGTTGAAGTTGGTGGTTTTGTCTCAGGCATTCAGTAAACCCCCGGGGACGAGTGGTCTAGGTGTTAGATGCTCGTCTCGCAATCGAAAGATTGTGGGTTCGAATCTCACCTGTCGCTACTCTTCGCCCGCGACCAATCGGCGTGAGAGATTAGCGCCGCTATATGACTCAACGGTCGACGTGACGTAAAACCAATAACCAACCAACCAATCAGTAAACGCCCTGTGTGAAGCTGCCTATGCAAGACACGTGAGGAAATATTTCATTGTTTTCGTGCCTGCGGGCTCACTGGTTGATTGAAGTATACAAGTTGGATCCCAATACATTCACAGCACGCAACCTCCTGGTTTCTGTGCCGTGGTCTTGCCTCGATTAGGGTCGAAACGGCGATGTGGTGACAGCCACCTCACCTTGCATGACCCTGGCTATGAACACCTGAATGATTTCCAAGTTGTCCAAGCTATCACATGCGATACCGGCCCCAGTTCAACAGGGGTTGCTCAACGCATGGCTCTTGGCTGGGCAGCATAGAGCCGCGACAGCACTCAACGCTCTGTTGGCGTTGACGCAGCTGCCACCGTGTGGAGTGCTGGGGACATATCGGCCGGCGGCGGGCTACTTCGGCCGGGACTTCCCGCCGACTGTGCTGGGGACATATCGGCCGGCGGCGGGCTACTTCGGCCGGGACTTCCCGCCGACTGCCCGAATGATGCTTCGAATAGACATTTTGAATGTGCCGAGCGATGTTTTATGTATGTTGTCGTGCTGTGCGCCTTGCCCTCGAGTCCGACGGCACATGTAGCTGCTGGCTGACGTCCTGCCACTGCTGGTGCCTTTAGCGCCGGTCACACTGAGGCAGAGTATGCCGCAGACTGGGCTTCAGGTTCACCGGCTGGGTCTGGGCTGGACGGAGCTGTTGCGCTGGGCTGAGCTTGGGAGAGCTGGCGCGTGGTTTGTCTGTTGAGATGGTGACACGTCGAGTGTTGTGTGTGTGAGGACGCGGTCATCGCGTACGCTCGGTCGCGTCGCGGCACGTAGTCTGGCCTGCCGTCCTAAATAATCCCGGCATGCCGATTTTGTTTGCTGTTTTTGCTGTGCAGCGCGGGCAGAGTTTGTCCATGCGCCCTACCACGCGGTGAGCATGAAGGGCGCGCGTGGTTTTTTAAGCGTACGTCGTGTTGTGTGTGTGAGGACGCGGTCATCGCGTACGCTCGGTCGCGTCGCGGCACGTAGTCTGGCCTGCCGTCCTAAATAATCCCGGCATGCCGATTTTGTTTGCTGTTTTTGCTGTGCAGCGCGGGCAGAGTTTGTCCATGCGCACCTGACGACGCCGTGCTGTGTGCTTGGTTTACTGACGACGCGGTGCTGTGTGCTTCTGTCGAAGCCGTGACCGTGGCGCTGCAACCCGAGGCCCACGTGGCACCACCCTCCGCCGGGCACGTACCTCTGCGGTCATGCGCCGCTCTGGTGCCGGTGTGCTGCTCACATGGGCCCTGTCTGCACCCTGCGGGACGTCTGTGGCCACCGTGTGTGTGTGTTCGGTGTCGCCGTCACCGTCACCGTGATTCCACTGCACCTCCCGCAGTTGGTGGGCGTGGCGTCACTACCCTCCCCCCGCCCCACACCCTGTCACACACATTCCCCAGCTATGCGATTACCAATTCATCGTCTGCACCAATTCAGCACAGGACGTCGTGGTAGTTCAGTCGGTATGACGTTCTACTCTTGATCGCAAGATCGCGGGTTCGAATCTCGCGACCGGCAGGATTACAGAGACCACCCGCGACCAATCTGCGGGGGAGGTTGGCGACGTAACCCAAGGTCCTTCGGTTCCTTGGGTTACTTCAGTATGTGGAAGTCGACTTGTGCACTGTAGTGGTCGGCTTCCCCGCCTTGTACGGCGGCTGTCTGCTTTTGTCGGAGGCCTCTGAGAACCCTTCGTAGTGCAGGCCAAACGAGCCTCGTTTCATGCGACGACACGTGTCGGCGATTGGCTGCCGGTGGTGGTCACGTGACTGCCGCTCCGGAACTGCTGGCCGGCTGGCTGCTGCTCCGGAACTGCTGGCCGGCTGGCTGCTGCTCCGGAACTGCTTGCTGGCTGGCTGGCTGCTCCAGAACTGCTTGCTGGCTGGCTCAGTGCTAAAATAGTGATTTATCGTCAGGTGTGAGATGTCGAAACTGCTACAGTGTGATGTCGAAATCGCTATGTAAATAGTGCTGTTTTGAAATATTTAGGTCCTTAAAACCCAGTTTTCGGATCAATTGCATTGCAATAATTGCATGCTGTCATATACTATCCATTTTGCGTGTTTTGAGGGTTATCTAATTTTGAGAAACTGATATCAATCATAATGATGCAGATACCTATGCTATAGACTGGTATTGTTAACAAAGCACATCATAGTCTGCTCTGCCCTGCGCCCTGCCCTGCTCCGCTCCGCTCTGCTCTGCTCTGCTCTGCTCTGCTCCGCTCCGCTCTGCCCTGCCCTGCCCTGCTCTGCTCTGCTCTGCTCTGCTCTGCTCTGCTCTGCTCTGCTCTGCCCTGCTCCCCTGCTCTGCTCTGCTCTGCTCTGCTCTGCTCTGCTCTGCTCTGCTCTGCTCTGCTCTGTTCTGCTCTGCTCTGCCCTGCTCCGCTCCGCTCTGCTCTGCTCCGCTCCGCTCCGCTCTGCTCTGCTCTGCCCAGCATCTGGTCCGCCGAGTCCCGGCGCGGTGTTTGGCCGCCGATGTTTAGTTGCTCTCCTGTGTCGGCTGGAGTCGCGATCTAGTGGCGTGTGAACGCTGTCAGCTCGTTACTCATGCGATTATTATTTGTATTGCCTGACAGCTGTTGCCGATCGCTGAGCTGTAGAGGTGCCAGTCCGGCCGGGGCACGGCGCAGGCCACAGCCACGAGCCGAACACGTTTCACGGTCATTGCGAGTCGTTCGGGAGTGACGGGCGTTGCATGTTCCCTCAATTACGTTCCCTGTTGCATGTGTTCCCTCGCTTACGCGAAGCGAAAAAGGGCATATCTCCGCAATTCGACCTAATCGCATGTACGTCTAAGATCTACGATGTTACGCGTGCCAGCTGCACACTGACAGGAAGGTGTGGGGGTCGTTTGTGAGGCCGGTCTAGGACGACAGCCAATGCGGTTACGTCGTAACTTAGTGCGGAATGATGTATCGCCTGTGTGGCAGGAGCCCGGCGCTAAGATTGGCACCTCCAGTTAACGCCCCTATAAACACATGCTGAATCACCGTATCGTCTGGCACATCTGGTGTCATCAGACAGGCAAGCCGACTTTGCGAGATGTCGCTTCGGTGAAGGGGGGGGGGGGGTGGGTGGGGGGTGGCACGCCGCTTGCATTCCTCGCCAAGGCCAAGTGACGGTAAGGCACTGCTCACGTGCTCGGTGCAGCTGTGTGCGGTGGTGGGATTTGCGAGTGCCCCGACGTCGGTAGTAGCCGGGCGGACGGAGCATTAGTCGTGCCTCTCCAGTGCTCCGGGGCGGGCCCGAACTGGCGGCGAACGAACTGGACCAGTAGCTGTCGCCGGCCACAGGTCAGTGGCCAGTTATCGGCGAGGAGCCGAGCTGCGACTTATCACGCTAACTCGCTCCGACGGCGGTGGCCGTGACGCCGCGGTGTTCTGCAGCTGCCCCGGTGGGCCCATGTCGGCAGCCGTCTCGCCGCACGTGGCGGGGCAGGTCGGGCACGAGGCAGGTCGGGCCAGTCGTACTGCTACCGTCTGATGACGCGGCCAACAAGGAGCCACTTCTCCGCAGGCCGAAACGCCCTGCGCCAGAAAAGGTCTGAATAATGTTGAACTGCGTTCTGAAATTGTATTGAGATCGGCGCTGCAGGACCGACGCGGTCGATGCGCCCCTAAACTCCAATAACCAGCCAAAATTGTATTGAGGCGCTGCGCTGGCAGTGGAATGTTCGCATGGCTGGCAGAGAGAGATAGAGAGAGAGAGAGAGAGAGAGAGAGAGAGAGAGAGAGAGAGAGAGAGAGAGAGAGAGAGAGAGAGAGAGAGAGAGAGAGAGAGAGAGAGAGAGAGAGAGAGAGAGAGAGAGAGAGAGAGAGAGAGAGAGAGAGAGAGAGAGAGAGACAGACAGACAGACAGACAGACAGACAGACAGACAGACAGACAGACAGACAGACAGACAGACAGACAGACAGACAGACAGACAGACAGACAGACAGACAGACAGACAGACAGACAGACAGACAGACAGACAGACAGACAGACAGACAGACAGACAGACAGACAGACAGACAGACAGACAGACAGACAGACAGACAGACAGACAGACAGACAGACAGACAGACAGACAGACAGACAGACAGACAGACAGACAGACAGACAGAGAGACAGAGAGACAGAGAGACAGAGAGACAGAGAGACAGAGAGACAGAGAGACAGAGAGACAGAGAGACAGAGAGACAGAGAGACAGAGAGACAGAGAGACAGAGAGACAGAGAGACAGAGAGACAGAGAGACAGAGAGACAGAGAGACAGAGAGACAGAGAGACAGAGAGACAGAGAGACAGAGAGACAGAGAGACAGAGAGACAGAGAGACAGAGAGACAGAGAGACAGAGAGACAGAGAGACAGAGAGAGCGTCGTGGACGATGGCGAACAATCTGGCGCCGTTCCGTGTCGGTCAGCGCCGCCATGCACGCCCAGTGCACCGTCGATTGCGGTAGCCGCGTGCACTGTTCGTGTGTCGTGTGTGGTGTCGTGTAACCACACGGACTCAGCTGTGTGGGCAGGGCGGCGTGTGTCGACCACACGGACTCAGCTGTGTGGGCGGGGCGGCGTGTGTCGACCACACGGACTCAGCTGTGTGGGCGGGGCGGCGTGTGTCGACCACACGGACTCAGCTGTGTGGGCGGGGCGGCGTGTGTCGACCACACGGACTCAGCTGTGTGGGCGGGGCGGCGTGTCGACCACACGGACTCAGCTGTGGGGGGGGGTGGGGGGGGGGGGGGGGGGTGTCCCCCCCACGGGTTCAGGTGTGTGGGGGGGGGGGGGGGTGTCGCCACAGAGCGGGGGGGCGGTGTCGACCACACGGACTCAGCTGTGTGGGCGGGGCGGCGTGTGTCGACCACACGGACTCAGCTGTGTGGGCGGGGCGGCGTGTTTCTGAGGCTTCGTTAGTCCACCTGGCCAAGTACCGGTCGGGTCGTAGGGCTGTTGCTCGCCGACCGACGGCGGCCACCTCGGCGCCGGCCAACACCGGCCCACCGTGCCCGTGTGTGTGCGTATGCATGCATGCGTGCATGTATGTATTTATGTATGTGTGCTCATAGCCACACTCCAGGATGTGCCAGGTGAGGCGCGGCGGCGGCCATTTGAATAATGCAGACGCGGCCGTACGGCGTGACGACGAAGGCCGGCGCCATCACTGGCTGCACGTTCCACTGGTGTGTGCAGCGGCCCGCTGTTCCTGGTGCCCACGTGGGCCGGCCATGCCGCCCGTCCCACCCTTGCTGTTGACCCGCGTGGCTGCTCCCGCTGACGCGGCGTGCTGCACGACCCCCCCGCTGTAACATGGCCCGGCGCGAGTGCAGAGTGCACACGGCGCGGCCACTTGAGTCGCGCCGCCACCGCGTCTGCCGCGCCATTTGCATACGCGCCATATCCGGGTAAACCGGTGGGTGAGCGTGCATGCAGCGCCGTTCTGGCGGCGGCGGCGGCGGCCGGTGCCTGCCGGTGCGCGCGCCGCCGTCGCACATGCATTATGCATGGCGTCGGCTGCCGGCGTCACCACGTGCAGTGCGGCCCAGCCGACGGCCGCGCCGTCCGCGCGTCTGGCGCGTGAGGTGGCCGCAGGTGCGCCGCCACCGCCGCCGGTGGTGTGGCGTGTGGCCGGGCCGGTCAGGTGGCAGAGCGCTCGCGTTCCGGGTGTGTGTGAGAGACGTGTGGCACGATTGGCCAGTGGTCACGTTGCGTGCCACGCCACGACGTAGACGTCGCCAGCTGCGTGTTCCACTCGCTTCGATCCGCCTCGACCGATGTTATCTGACCTCGAAATTACTGTGCTGCACAGTGGTGAGCGGTCAGCTGATGCTCGACGCGGTGGTCAGCTGATACGTGGCACACCTGGCCAGTGGTCAGCTGATGAATGACGCAATGTTGTGTCGTGGGTGACGGGAGTGACCTGTCGCCGGCCGTGCTGACCACGGCTCACCCGCCTCCGCGGTCGACAGGTGGACACACGAGGTCTGTGGTTCTTTGATGGACAATTTACGACCGTGCGCTGCACGCCGAGTGGTGAGACTTGTCGGCCGGTGATGTGCGGCCCGGGGAGTGCCTCGGCAGCTGGCGCGCTGCAGTGCGCACCGTTAGCCGTGCCCTGGGCCCACTGATCGACTCGACATACATAACACGATGACATACGTGACACACTCATGACATACTCATGCATGACTCTGACCATCAGTGTGATTGGTATTTGTGTACTCTGTCCGTGAAATGTGTCTTCGAACTTGAAGCGAAGCAGCTGATGCCTGGTGAAAGGCGCAGGAGGTGGCTGGTGTGTGGCGTCGCCAACCGACCGGGGCGGGGGGCAGTGGACAGCCGGTAGCACCGCGTGTCAAAGGCGCAGGAGGTGGCTGGTGTGTGGCGTCGCCAACCGACCGGGGCGGGGGGCGGGGAGAGGGCGGAAAGGCGCAGGAGGTGGCTGGTGTGTGGCGTCGCCAACCGACCGGGGCGGGGGCGGGGAGAGGGCGGAAAGGCGCAGGAGGTGGCTGGTGTGTGGCGTCGCCAACCGACCGGGGAGGGGGCGGCAGTGGACAGCCGGTAGCACCGCGTGTCAAAGGCGCAGGAGGTGGCTGGTGTGTGGCGTCGCCAACCGACCGGGGCGGGGGGCGGCAGTGGACAGCCGGTAGCACCGCGTGTCAAAGGCGCAGGAGGTGGCTGGTGTGTGGCGTCGCCAACCGACCGGGGCGGGGGGCGGCAGTGGACAGCCGGTAGCACCGCGTGTCAAAGGCGCAGGAGGTGGCTGGTGTGTGGCGTCGCCAACCGACCGGGGCGGGGGCGGCAGTGGACAGCCGGTAGCACCGCGTGTCAAAGGCGCAGGAGGTGGCTGGTGTGTGGCGTCGCCAACCGACCGGGGCGGGGGGCGGCAGTGGACAGCCGGTAGCACCGCGTGTCAAAGGCGCAGGAGGTGGCTGGTGTGTGGCGTCGCCAACCGACCGGGGCGGGGGGCGGCAGTGGACAGCCGGTAGCACCGCGTGTCAAAGGCGCAGGAGGTGGCTGGTGTGTGGCGTCGCCAACCGACCGGGGCGGGGGCGGCAGTGGACAGCCGGTAGCACCGCGTGTCAAAGGCGCAGGAGGTGGCTGGTGTGTGGCGTCGCCAACCGACCGGGGCGGGGGGCAGTGGACAGCCGGTAGCACCGCGTGTCAAAGGCGCAGGAGGTGGCTGGTGTGTGGCGTCGCCAACCGACCGGGGCGGGGGGCGGCAGTGGACAGCCGGTAGCACCGCGTGTCAAAGGCGCAGGAGGTGGCTGGTGTGTGGCGTCGCCAACCGACCGGGGCGGGGGGCGGCAGTGGACAGCCGGTAGCACCGCGTGTCAAAGGCGCAGGAGGTGGCTGGTGTGTGGCGTCGCCAACCGACCGGGGCGGGGGGGCGGCAGTGGACAGCCGGTAGCACCGCGTGTCAAAGGCGCAGGAGGTGGCTGGTGTGTGGCGTCGCCAACCGACCGGGGCGGGGGGCGGCAGTGGACAGCCGGTAGCACCGCGTGTCAAAGGCGCAGGAGGTGGCTGGTGTGTGGCGTCGCCAACCGACCGGGGCGGGGGGCGGCAGTGGACAGCCGGTAGCACCGCGTGTCAAAGGCGCAGGAGGTGGCTGGTGTGTGGCGTCGCCAACCGACCGGGGCGGGGGGCGGCAGTGGACAGCCGGTAGCACCGCGTGTCAAAGGCGCAGGAGGTGGCTGGTGTGTGGCGTCGCCAACCGACCGGGGCGGGGGGCGGCAGTGGACAGCCGGTAGCACCGCGTGTCAAAGGCGCAGGAGGTGGCTGGTGTGTGGCGTCGCCAACCGACCGGGGCGGGGGGCGGCAGTGGACAGCCGGTAGCACCGCGTGTCAAAGGCGCAGGAGGTGGCTGGTGTGTGGGGTCGCCAACCGACCGGGGCGGGGGGCGGCAGTGGACAGCCGGTAGCACCGCGTGTCAAAGGCGCAGGAGGTGGCTGGTGTGTGGCGTCGCCAACCGACCGGGGCGGGGGGCGGCAGTGGACAGCCGGTAGCACCGCGTGTCAAAGGCGCAGGAGGTGGCTGGTGTGTGGCGTCGCCAACCGACCGGGGCGGGGGCGGCAGTGGACAGCCGGTAGCACCGCGTGTCAAAGGCGCAGGAGGTGGCTGGTGTGTGGCGTCGCCAACCGACCGGGGCGGGGGGCGGCAGTGGACAGCCGGTAGCACCGCGTGTCAAAGGCGCAGGAGGTGGCTGGTGTGTGGCGTCGCCAACCGACCGGGGCGGGGGGCGGCAGTGGACAGCCGGTAGCACCGCGTGTCAAAGGCGCAGGAGGTGGCTGGTGTGTGGCGTCGCCAACCGACCGGGGCGGGGGGCGGCAGTGGACAGCCGGTAGCACCGCGTGTCAAAGGCGCAGGAGGTGGCTGGTGTGTGGCGTCGCCAACCGACCGGGGCGGGGGCGGCAGTGGACAGCCGGTAGCACCGCGTGTCAAAGGCGCAGGAGGTGGCTGGTGTGTGGCGTCGCCAACCGACCGGGGCGGGGGGCGGCAGTGGACAGCCGGTAGCACCGCGTGTCAAAGGCGCAGGAGGTGGCTGGTGTGTGGCGTCGCCAACCGACCGGGGCGGGGGCGGCAGTGGACAGCCGGTAGCACCGCGTGTCAAAGGCGCAGGAGGTGGCTGGTGTGTGGCGTCGCCAACCGACCGGGGCGGGGGCGGCAGTGGACAGCCGGTAGCACCGCGTGTCAAAGGCGCAGGAGGTGGCTGGTGTGTGGCGTCGCCAACCGACCGGGGCGGGGGCGGCAGTGGACAGCCGGTAGCACCGCGTGTCAAAGGCGCAGGAGGTGGCTGGTGTGTGGGGGTCGCCAACCGACCGGGGCGGGGGCGGCAGTGGACAGCCGGTAGCACCGCGTGTCAAAGGCGCAGGAGGTGGCTGGTGTGTGGCGTCGCCAACCGACCGGGGCGGGGGGCAGTGGACAGCCGGTAGCACCGCGTGTCAAAGGCGCAGGAGGTGGCTGGTGTGTGGCGTCGCCAACCGACCGGGGCGGGGGGCGGCAGTGGACAGCCGGTAGCACCGCGTGTCAAAGGCGCAGGAGGTGGCTGGTGTGTGGCGTCGCCAACCGACCGGGGCGGGGGGCGGCAGTGGACAGCCGGTAGCACCGCGTGTCAAAGGCGCAGGAGGTGGCTGGTGTGTGGCGTCGCCAACCGACCGGGGCGGGGGCGCGGAGTGGACAGCCGGTAGCACCGCGTGTCAAAGGCGCAGGAGGTGGCTGGTGTGTGGGGTCGCCAACCGACCGGGGCGGGGGGCGGCAGTGGACAGCCGGTAGCACCGCGTGTCAAAGGCGCAGGAGGTGGCTGGTGTGTGGCGTCGCCAACCGACCGGGGCGGGGGGGCGGCAGTGGACAGCCGGTAGCACCGCGTGTCAAAGGCGCAGGAGGTGGCTGGTGTGTGGCGTCGCCAACCGACCGGGGCGGGGGGGCGGCAGTGGACAGCCGGTAGCACCGCGTGTCAAAGGCGCAGGAGGTGGCTGGTGTGTGGCGTCGCCAACCGACCGGGGCGGGGGCGGCAGTGGACAGCCGGTAGCACCGCGTGTCAAAGGCGCAGGAGGTGGCTGGTGTGTGGCGTCGCCAACCGACCGGGGCGGGGGCGGCAGTGGACAGCCGGTAGCACCGCGTGTCAAAGGCGCAGGAGGTGGCTGGTGTGTGGCGTCGCCAACCGACCGGGGCGGGGGCGGCAGTGGACAGCCGGTAGCACCGCGTGTCAAAGGCGCAGGAGGTGGCTGGTGTGTGGCGTCGCCAACCGACCGGGGCGGGGGCGGCAGTGGACAGCCGGTAGCACCGCGTGTCAAAGGCGCAGGAGGTGGCTGGTGTGTGGCGTCGCCAACCGACCGCGGAGGGGCGGCAGTGGACAGCCGGTAGCACCGCGTGTCAAAGGCGCAGGAGGTGGCTGGTGTGTGGCGTCGCCAACCGACCGCGGAGGGGGGGCGGCAGTGGACAGCCGGTAGCACCGCGTGTCAAAGGCGCAGGAGGTGGCTGGTGTGTGGCGTCGCCAACCGACCGCGGAGGGGGAGGGCGGCAGTGGACAGCCGGTAGCACCGCGTGTCAAAGGCGCAGGAGGTGGCTGGTGTGTGGCGTCGCCAACCGACCGCGGAGGGGGCGGCAGTGGACAGCCGGTAGCACCGCGTGTCAAAGGCGCAGGAGGTGGCTGGTGTGTGGCGTCGCCAACCGACCGCGGAGGGGGCGGCAGTGGACAGCCGGTAGCACCGCGTGTCAAAGGCGCAGGAGGTGGCTGGTGTGTGGCGTCGCCAACCGACCGCGGAGGGGGGCGGCAGTGGACAGCCGGTAGCACCGCGTGTCAAAGGCGCAGGAGGTGGCTGGTGTGTGGCGTCGCCAACCGACCGGGGCGGGGGGCGGCAGTGGACAGCCGGTAGCACCGCGTGTCAAAGATGCGAGTGCATCGCTGGCCGTGGACTGTTGCCAGCGTGCTGTGGTCTCTTCCTCGTGCACGTTTGTACGTGCATGTTTTCCGCCTGGTGGTGTACAAAAATCCGGTCAATCCATCAGGCCAAGAGACTTGCACGTTTTGCAGCTGTATTTCAGGTTTTGTCATGGCTATCTGGACCTGTGAACAGGCCGCACTATTGTGAGGCTTTGGAGCATTGCTCGTCAATTATATCGACCTGTTCCCACGGATCTGCATGGCAACTCGACCGCTGTCATCAGTGACTGCACGGTGTAGCGTGTCTGACGTCATCGTGATTACGTCATGGCGACACGCCGGCGATACCGTTGCCTGAGATGACAAGTTTACGGTGGTCCGGTTTGTGCAGCAGCTGGCCTTGCTGGCCTGTCTTCTGTGGGGACCACAGACGTGGCGCGTCTCGACAAGCGGGCGGCGCCGGCCGTCAGACGGTGCCGGCTGTTGGGCCGACGCGGCACGTGATGTCCGGCTCACGGCCGGCGCGGCTCAGACCGCTCACGGACGTGCCTGGAATGCCGCCGCCGCCGCCGCCGCCGCTGCCGCCGCTCAGCCGATCAAAGCCGCCGGCGGCGAGAAGCCGCGGCAGTCGCAGCCGCCGCGCAGGTGTCTTCTGATCCCGCTCCGCACCGGCCGGCCGGATCAGGATCAACGCCTGATGATGTGCACCCTTCCTGGTGCGAGCGGTGCTTCCGAGAGCTTTCTCCGAGACTCGCGTCTGGCGCATTCCTGCTGCTAATGTGGCTTTCTTTAGAGCATGGTTTAGAATGACGCATGAGGTCATGGATGAGCCGCTAGGTCTTTGTTTGCAGTCTGGCGCCGTGCGGCCAGCCACTTCTCCGTAGCTGCGTTGTCTGCGTTCAGGTCACGTGATCGGACGGAACGTGACGTAGTCACGGCCCGGCCTCAGTCGCCGGCTCTCGGGCCGCTTGCCAGGAGCGGGCGACAAAAAGTTGGCTTCCAAAAAAGTGACTACGTCGGTGGGTGGCAAAAAGTCGCGTGTACTATGCCAAGGGAAGTGGCAGCGCTATGCCGAGGCACGACTGCTTCAAACTGGCCAATTCAATGTCTGCAGTAGCGATGCCTTGTTTGAGTCGTACTGTTTGAGCGCTTAGGAAGAGTGATAGTCACTGCGAACGCTTTCATAGCGCGCAAGCGACCTCTAACAGTACAGCGAATGTCTTGACTCTCGGCAGTCTATCATATCGGAACGTTCGTGCAGATCAAGTTTTAGACGTAGGTCATGAGAAACTAGCAACGAGATCGGCTCCAATTTGGGCTGTGATCTTGAAACGTATCGAGTGTTGGATTTTCTGTCTGACGCGTTGCAATTTGGTACGGGATATCATCATTGCACAGTAGTTTTGGAAGTGGAATGTTCGGTAAAAAGAGAAGCCACTAGTTCCTCTTCACGCACAATATGCACCTCTTAGACTTCAATTAGTGGCGTCATTATGTCACAGTCGCTTGCTGTCGTCACCGCTTCGCAGTGCGACAGGTGAATACCCATCGCGATTGGCATGTGTCTGTGATGACGCGTGCTGCTGTGATGGCGCTCATGAGGTCATGAGGTCATGCCGTCGGGGCGTGCCACTGGACGCAGGCATGTGTTTGAAGACTACGCTCCCCGGCGTCGGCGGCGCCGGTCGGACGCCATTAGTTCGGCTCCACCACTCGTTGGCACCGTGACCGAAACTTCCCACATTCCAGTCATGCACCAACATTGCTGTCCATTTAAGTCGATTTAATAGTACGAGGCTAATCTGGAAAAGTCTTTCCTGGGAACAACTTGATGCATGATTGGATTGCCTGCAAGGGTATGGTGCATCCAAGCCGAAGTTGGCGGTTTTGGTTGATTCGACACGGCTGTGGATTACGGACATGAGGTGATCACCCCACAGGTGAGCTTCAGTGAGCGTGTGAAGGCCCTGGCCCAAACAGGCCACAGCTTTTGGACATATGTTAACCATGATCCACACGCCAACAACACATAGCGGCTACTCAGTTTCACGTCACTCACCATTTTTAGATATAGGCACACTGAGTCCCATATAACGTTCTGAAAAATAATACACTCATGGGCGCTAGATAACCACAAGCAGTTCAGGCGTCCTTAAGCCCAAATGATCACTCAACGCATCCACACATCAAGAACGTAACGCACCCGCCTCGCCACGACGCACCAGTGGTGTCCTGTGCCGCTGGTTGGCGGGCTGGCTGGTGTGCTCACCGTCAGCCGGCCCGGTCGCGTCTGTGCTGTCGGCCCGGCCCACGCCATCGCGTTGAGAGTAGACCGTCGGCTGTGACGGGCGCCGATGGAGATGTTTGACAGGGTGGGGAGCTGATGTCGGCGTGTGCCGCCGTACCGACCGAGTGGCTCTGTTTACGTGCGCGTACACAACTGCGGCTGTGTGCTGGCGGCGAGTCGTGCCAGGTCGGACTGGTGGCGCCGACACCGTGACAATGGTGCTGGTCTGGTGTTGTGTACAGTGTATCCGGTGTATTAGGTCAGACTAGTGGCGCCCGAATCATGCCAATGGTGCTGGTCTGGTGTTGTGAACAGGGTATCCGTTATTACTGATGTCGACTGATGCCGGCCTACTGATGTCGGCTGATTCAGAGAAGCCGACGACTCAGTTTGTGAAGTTCCTCAAATAGGCAAGCCATTCCTAGCGTATGCCACTCACACATAAACCGGTAGCACGGAGTCCCGAGTCTCTTCAAATTAGTTGCGTCCTAAAGGCATTTTATGATGGCTTCCCACGATCATTCAGAAGACAAGCCGCAGGTCAACGGTCAGCCTGATTGTAAGGTGGTGAAGGTCACCACCTTAAAAAAGGCGGAATATGAAAGGCCATTCAAAAAGGCTGAATATGAACTGTGAGGCATAGATCAAGGCGAGCGCTATATCACCAATGAAGTTGATGTGCGCCCTAAAGCTGTCATCAGGGCGGGCGTGGAAGACGAACAAGCCGGGTGGGTGGTCAGGTACGACTGCGATGTTCCCGAGTTCATGGGATGCACGTGAAGTGTGCTCATTAAAACAGCTTCGTGGTTAATTTGCCTGGTTCCTGAGGCCTTGCATATCGAGTAATTCGTGCATTTTGGAGACTCATCCTTGTCCGTTACACTATTTAATGTCGACATAGACTGTCCTTATGGAGCGTGGTACAGACTGCTGCTAAGTTCAGTCTGCTTGGTTGTTTTGATTCCCTGGAATAGTGGCTGGTCCGGTGGGGAGGCTGTCCTTGACCATTATCAGCTGACCCTGTCATTGACTCTTCTTCA
Organism: Ashinkailepas kermadecensis; assembly: GCA_034440615.1. Classification (NCBI taxonomy): domain Eukaryota; kingdom Metazoa; phylum Arthropoda; class Thecostraca; family Neolepadidae; genus Ashinkailepas; species Ashinkailepas kermadecensis. The sequence goes on along the minus strand of JAOTOM010003696.1, from coordinate 8,065 downwards.
AGTTCTTATGCTCAAAAGCTAATTTTTGCAAATCGGTTACAGCCGTTAGCCGGCTCGGTATGATTGACATTTGTGCTCGCGTGCTGTGCCTGACCTGGCCTGATATGCCCCCCCCTGGTGTAAGGTCACTGTCTGACTCAGGTCACCACTGAGCGCCTTCTAATGCAGTGTTCCCCTCCTCTGGTGTGAGGTCACTGTCTGACCCAGGCCACCACCTGGCTTGAGGGCGCCTTCTAATGTTGTGTCCCCCTCCCCTGGTGTGACATCACGCTCCATTGTTGTGTCGCCGCGTGGTGTGAGGCCTTGAGAGTCGGGAGGGGGGGGTCGTATGTCGGCATGTTGTCGTGTCGACGCTGATTTGACGTGATACCGGACCTGCCCGCTGACCTGACGGCGGCCGTCGGTGGCACCGTCCCCCCCCCACCCCGGGATCAGCTGACTGCGCGCTCCCTGTAGCCTTCTCTGATTTTCTCCCTTTTATCGAGACGTCATGAGCCAGCACCGGGTCCGGTGTGACTGTGGAGGCGGCTCTCCGCGCCACTGCCGCTCTCTGCTGCGTGGCTGTTGCCTGACCAATGCCTGGTCGATTTCGTCGAATCAATTAGCCGACGTTGGCGCAAAACTGCGCGTCAGGTCGCCAGGTCGTCAGGTCATCAGGTCGTCTGGTCATCCGTCCCGAGGCTCCCAGACAAAGGTGGTAGACGGACGGCTGGCCTTCCGCTGCGGCCCGGTCGGGGTAATGACCGGGTGGGGATGGTGTGACATTCAGCGGAGCGTCGACAGGCGTACACGAGCGGTCACGAGCCGTGCTGCGGTCACCGTCTGTGGGCCGCCGGTCGTTACACGAGCCGACGTCGGACGTCAGACACGGCGTGTGCTGGGGATCGGCGGTGTACCCGGTGGGTGACACGTTCTCCTGGCGTCCGTGAGGTCGCCGGTTCAGATCTTGATCTTGTTCAGATGCTGATGTTTCGGCCAACCGCGGCAATGCGACATCAATGCAGTGATATATTCGTGAAATAGGGTGGAAAATACCACTTTATAAACACTCAATCTACATCCTTATCCAAGAGGTATCGACATCCTGTTCCTTGATGCATGCTTATGAAGTCTTCGTGTCTCTTTTCTAACAGTATCTCGTTTATAAGTAGCATGTGCATGCTCTTGATAAGGAATGGTGATACACGAGCATTTCGCAACGCAATTTCAAGTAAAGGGATGACCTATAATGTGATATGGCATACAATACCAGTTTATAACATAGTTATTATTCTCCCTGTCCTGAATACCACTTCTTAAATTATGAATCTCACCACAAATGATAAAAGTACAGTCATAAGTATCTAAACCATTGGCTCAAATTTGAGTTTGAATGACATCAAAAACATTTTAAATGACACTAATCCCATGGTAATTTTCGACATCCTACTGTGCTCGTTTTGACATCTCACACCTCATGAAAAACCATTATTTTAACCCTGTACCAGTGGGTGGCGACTTTGTGTGACCCACGCGGCTGCCTGTGTCCGAAAGCAGCTACATATTCTTTTAATCACGCATATATAGTGTTGACGTACAGGTGTGCGGCTACTTGTGGCCTCTGGCTCTACAGGGTGGTTTCCTACCCCGTTGTAGGTTGATGAGGGGCGTGTGATGACCTGCTGCCGCGTCGTCGTCCAATCACCTGTGGTGACCTGTGCACGTCAGATGTGGGTGTGTGGTGGCGTGGGGTGCAGGGTGGTCATCAAATACTCACTGCGATGGGAGCTGGCAGTAGCGTGACCCCTGACCTGGCCGACCCCGGGTCGCCCGCACCGCGACCCTGACAGTCGGCGGGTGGCGTCGCTCGACCCTGTGCCGGTCTTGGGGGAGGGGGGCTGGAGCAGTGTTGGCAACCCTCGTGCCGACACAGACGGAGGGGAGCACACGTTGGCTCTGTTGCCGATTGCAAGAGAAACGGTGGGAGGAGCTACCTGAGTTTTGTGTGTCGTCAGTATTCCGTAGGAGCCGACTGTTGGCCTTGGATGTGCCATGCACTGTATGTTCGGCGAGAGGTGGTACCCCACTTGGTTGGTATTTGCCTGCCAGTGTCGGCCAAATCCGTGTGACATTCCGGACGCTGGCCAGGAAGCGTTCGCTGAGGTTTGGGCAGGACAGGGGCTGGCTGGCTGGCTGGCTGGCTGGCTGGCTGGCTGGCTGGCTGGCTGGCTGGCTGGCTGGCTGGCTGGCTGGCTGGCTGGCTGGCTGGCTGGCTGGCTGGCTGGCTGGCTGGCTGGGCTGGGCTGGGCTGGGCTGGGCTGGGCTGGGCTGGGCTGGGCTGGGCTGGGCTGGGCTGGGCTGGGCTGGGCTGGGCTGGGCTGGGCTGGGCTGGGCTGGGCTGGGCTGGGCTGGGCTGGGCTGGGCTGGGCTGGGCTGGGCTGGGCTGGGCTGGGCTGGGCTGGGCTGGGCTGGGCTGGGCTGGACTGGACTGGACTGGACTGGACTGGAGCCAGAGCCAGAGCCATAGCTATTCGCGGACCAAGGGTGGACAACCGGGGAATTTATCCCTCCCCATGTGGATGTAGCGCCCGTCTGACTGAAAAAGAAGCCCCTCCAGGACACACGATTGCGCCCCACCCTCTTGAATGTGTGAGCTGAAGACGCCCCTCTGAGTAGAAAAGGCGCGTATGCGGAACGCAGGAATGCACCCCACCCCTGCACCCTGCCTAAACAAATATCATCAAAATCAGTGACCATCAATTCCTCCTCGCATCAAAACTCTTGGATCCGCCGCTGCCTTGGACGACATTCGACTGGCGGCGGCGACAGTCGAAGACAGCACTGCAGAGGTCCGCGGTGAGCCGGGGTGAGCGAGGCGGTCAGCCGCGTCGTGTCGGCCGACTCGCTGTCGACTCGTCGCCTGGCGCGGGCGAGTGTCGCCCACCTGCCCTCGGTTCTCGGTTCTCGGTGGAGATCGCGGCACCAAACGCTGTGGCCGCCTCGCCACCGTCGTCGTCACCGCCCGGCCGCGCTGCTCCCGGACTGTTAGTTAGCATGGGGCCCAATGAGTTTGCCGATTCTGCCATTGCGCCGGCCTTTCGTCAGCTGTCTGCCGAGTCCTACAAAACGCTGGGGATTTCCGAGCGGACAAAGTTGGGTTTTCTCAACCTTTTCCGCTCGGCGCACCAGCGGCCTTGACGCAAGGTCGACAGACTGCTCGGGATAAACTGCGGTCGCCATATTTGCTGATATTCGATTACATATTTCCTGTTATATTTGCTATATCTGCTATATTTGGTGATCTTCACTGGTCTGTCGACGCGTCGAAATTACGCCCAGTGCGTCGGGATTACGCCTAGTCCGTCATTGCGCTGGCATTTTTGCGTCGAGATTACGCTTGGTGTGAACAGTCCTTTAGTCGTGACTGGTGACGTGGCCGGCGGCGCACCGGCTGCCGTCAGCACACATCGCTCGGACCCACCTGACCCGCCTGGCCGGCCGGACACTCGAGATACACCGCGCTGGCGGCGCCCACGATCTGCGCATGGCGCCGCGGTGCACGGAGCGCCGCTGACGGCGCGCGGCGTGTGCCGACACGACCGTGACGTGGCCGGCGGTATCGGGCGCCGCTATCGTCAACACACGCCCACACGCCAGATCGTGTCGCAGCATGCACCACTTGGTGCGGCCGTGCTCACCGGGGTGGGGCATGAAATGCGGCCATCCCCACCGGGGGGAGGGGGGGGGGGCATGCGAGCCAGTCACGCCCATCCTCCCTGTCGCCTCTGCCAGCATGTGGTGCGGCCGGCCGAACTGGTGCGCCGCGTGAATATCAGTCACGTCCTCTTCCCCCGCTCACCCTGCTCACGGTTGCGTTCCGCCTGCTCCCGCTGTCCGTGCGGATGTCCGGGCCGGACCAGGACACTGTGTGAGCACCGACCACGCGCCTCCTCACACGGCGGCTCCTCTTCCGTACAGTACGGCGTGATCGTTGGCTGTGTGGACTGGTTGGGTCTTCCCGGCGGCCGACGCTCGGGCACTGCTGTGTGCATTTGGACATTCCTGGTGGCTGACACCTGGTTGTTGGTTGGTTATTGGTTTTACGACACGTCAACCGTTGAGTCATGCAGCGTCGCCAATCTCTCACGCCGATTGGTCGCGGGCGAAGGCTGACACCTGGGGACTCCCGGCGGCCGACACCCAGGCACTCCTGTGGGCATTGAGACACTCCTGGTGGTGGCCTGTCGACGCTGTGTATGTGGTGGTGGTGGGGGGGGGGGGGGGCAGTATTCCCGCCAGTGATGGTGTGCCGGTGCCGTGCCAGTAGCCTGCCGGTGTCGGGGCAGACGTTATACGGCGGTCGATCGCAGCCACTGTCAATTCGTGACGTTCTGGGGGATGAATCGGTCGCGATCAATTCTGGTCAATTGTTCCACTTTCTTTTGAAGGTAAACTTCAATTCCATATATTATCGGGTCTAATCCCTTGTACGGGATCAAGCTCGCACACTTGGATTGTTTAGGATAGACACAATTTAAATAGTTTTGGTATGGGCGCTGTATAACCAATGCAGTTGATGCGCCCTAAAACCCTAATAACCAACCGATATACGGCGTCGTTACGGCGCCGGTTGTGGCCGTGTCACGTCACGTGATGTGGCCGCGGTCGGTCAGTCGGATGTGTCCGGGACGCTGCTGGGCAATTTGTCTTAATGGCGCGGAGCAGATGTGACCCGTGGTCTGCCCGGCTGAGCGTCTGCTCAGGCTGCCAGGGCGGAGATCAGCCGGCGCGTGCCGAGCAGGACGTGCTCTGACACCGGCTGCGGTTAGCCCAGCACACACTGTGGTGCCCGCTGGGGCCATCAACACGGCGTACGTCGCCGCTGTGCCAGGCGCAGACGCGGCTCCGCTCGGCTCCGCTCGCGCCCTTTTTGCCGACAACCTTCCGCGGTGTGTGCAGCGGCCGCCGGCGGTTTTTGCGCGGCGCGCCGTACACGCCACGGCGCGTGAGGCGCGCCGCCAGCTGCGCAGCCAGGTGACTGCACGCCACGTGTACGGCGGGTGCGCGTACACACGCGCCGCTGTCGGCGGCGCGTGATGGCTGTGACGCGCCCGTCGGCTGCCGGCGGGCGGCGGGGCGTGTCTCACGCCCGGACAGCGCCTCGGCTGGCGGTGCCGGCACGCCGCCGCCGCTCTCGCTCTGTGCGGCCAGCTGGCAGACGATGGCGCGCGCAGCCGGCGGCCCACGCGGCGTCGTGCAGTCGTCTCAGGTCTGAACGTGTGCAATCCTGTGGCTAATTGGTCGGCTCAGACACGGCGTTTGCGTGTTGGGCGCTGAGCCGGCACGGCGGCGGCGGCGGCGGCTTGATCGGGCGGCTGGCGTGTTGCGAGTCGTGTGCGATCGTCCCGGCAGCTGCAGTAAGCGATGATGAGTGGCGTCCCGCACGGCATGTGGCCGGTGCGACTGACTCGGTGAGTGCGGCGCCGTTCGTGTTGGTGCTGGCCTTCCCCGGGCCGGTGGATGGTGCTAAGCCCTCCCAGTCGGGGTGTTCGTCAGGTCGCTACCGGTCACGACTGTCGGTCACGGCTGTGGGCGGGTTGCCACCACAGGGGAGACGACCTGTCCATGTCGGCGCGCTCCAGCCAACCCCGCGTGGGTCGTGGACTCGCGTTAGCTCAGTCGGCAGGGCGTTGAACTCGTGAGCATAGGGTCCCGGGTTTAAATCCCACAACCCGCGGGATTATCGAGTCAACCCTCGGCCAAGCGGCATGAGAAGTTAGTGACGATATATATCCTAGCAGTTGGATGCGTCGCAAAATAGCCCAAGATTCTTCTTCCGGCTAGCGCCGCGTTCCCAACTCGAATGTGATCCCAACTGCAGGCTCCACACAGCTGTGGCAGTGACCAGTTTAGAGCGGCTGAGAACTGGGAGACAGTGATAAATTATTCGCGAAATAGGGTGGAATATACCACTTACTGAAACTGAATTAACATCCTCCCCAAAGGAGTATCGACATCGTGCTTCTTGGTGCGTGTTTGTAAATCATTCAGTCCTCGTTTCTAACTGTATTCCTTTTACAAATATCATGCTTATGCTCACCATAACGGATCCCGGATCGTGATAACGAACATTCCGTAGCGAAATTCCAGGTGAAGAGATTACCTATGACGTGCTATGTTACACAATGCCAGTTTATAGCATGTGTGTTTGTATCGTTATTGTTGATACCAGTGTCACCAAATTAGGTACCTCTAAAACACGCAAAGCGGGACACAATAATATGTACGCAATTTCCTCAAAACTGGGTTTGCAGGACTTGATTGTAATATTGCAAATTTTGTAATATCATTATTTCCATGACGATTTCGACATCCTGTTGTACTCGTTTCGACATCTCACACTTAACGAGAAATCATTATTTTAACACTGCTGGGAGCGGGTGTGCATTTTATTCTGGCGGTCACTAATGCGCTATCCGGAAGTACCTCATACGGTTAGTGCCAACCTCTGCCATCCCTTTGGACGCTAGGTAACTACTAGCAATCCATGCGCCTTTGAGCCCAATTAATCAAAATCCAATCAGATCTGCCGTCCCTTCAGAACCGGCCCGGTAACTGGTCGGCCATGGCGTGCTGGGGGACTGGCACCGCCCGTTACTGGACCGTGGCCGCTCTTTATTGTACCCCTGATGGCATCGTGACCTCGTGATGGGACTCATGATGTCATCGTGCAATGATAGTCAGCACAGTGATACGCGGCGGACAGATGGTCAGCTGATTGTCCTGCCCGCCAATGGCAATCGATTCCTCGGCGGTCGATCGTCGTTTGTGTGTGTGTGTGTAGTTGGGGGCGCGTCAGCAGCTCTGGTTATGTTGCGCTGTATTGTGTTTTGTTGCCGATCAGATGGCGCCATGTTGTGTGGTAGTGTGCTGTCCTGCTGTGTAGGTGACGTGCTGCGATGTTGAGCAGGTAATGCACTAACGTCGCGGAGAAGATTTGCGCGCTGTTGACCAAGTGACGTGCTGAGACGTTGCATAGGTGATGAGCCGTGCTGTTTGGGTAGCGTGCTGTGCTGTTGAGTGGTAGCATGCTGTGTTGTTGAGTCTTTTTGTATGAGTAGATGTTGTGTTGAGTAGTTTTTGACAGCGGCTGGCATGCAGCCGTGGTGATGGCGGTGGACGCGGCCATTGCTGCTCGTGCGGCGCCGGCTGCGTCGGCGGGCGAGTGTTGACCGGCCGTGGTGTGCGCCCGCAGGTGCCGCTATGCTGTTATCGGCGCCCCTGTCGGCCGTCGGCACTGAGCAGCGCCTGCCGCCGCCGTTCCCGCCGCTGTTGGCGCCGCAGCTGGGCCGCTTGATGAGCGGAGGTGCCGACGGACTGAAGCCGCCGCCGGCCGCCGACCCGCTGCTCTACCCGTCCGCCTACCACCCTGGCGTCACCGCCACCGCGCTGCTGCAGTTCGGCTACCAGTCCAGCGCGCCGGCCGGATACGCGCCGTACCAGTACCCGGCGTACGCCGCCGCCGCGCCGCGCCGGCCGCCGCCCGCCGAGCCGCTCCACCTGCCGCCGCACCGCCTGCACCCGGTCGGCTTCCGCACGGCGCCCGGCAAGGAGGCGCTGGTGGCGCCACCGGCGTCCGCCAGGGCGGCGCCACCGGCGGCGCTCCGGCCGTCGGCCGACGAGCCGCGCGGCTTCCGGCCGCCCGGCAAGGAGGGCGTGCTGCGCGTCCCGGCGCACTACCCGCCGCTGAGCGGGGTGTACGCGCCGCCGCCGCCACCGGCCGGCGTGTACCCTGCCGCCGCCACCCCGCCCCGCACCAGCGGCGCCTCGGCGGCGCCCCGCGGCGGCTTCAGTAACGGCGCGCCGGCGTCGCGCCGCGCCCAGTCCGCCGGCGAGACGGCGCGGCCGCGCATGCGCGACACCGCCGCCGAGGCGACCAGCGAGCAGCCGTCGCCGGCCAAGCGGGCGCGAGTCGAGCCGGCACGGTCGCGAGCCGACCGAGCCGCCGCCGCCGCTGCCTCCGCTGCCTCCGCCGCCGGTCGGACCAAAACCGACATGCCATCTGTCGTCAACAACGACAACTACG